>JASCZW010006117.1:0-110781 GCA_034211315.2 Aedes japonicus | reverse complement strand
AATTAATTGTAATTTCACGTACCTGCTTGTCAACTCGGATAGTCGGTACAGCATCAAATTTCGGTGATCACATGTATTTATACGCAGGTCGTGTCTGCAAAGTGACGGATTAATCAGCTTGCATGTACTGACTCATGTCATCGTTCGCCCTAATCAATTGTCATTCAGATTTCACACGTTTCCCCAACGGGCCTTTAAGTCAGTCAGTGTTTTCATAACGTTCAACAAGCGAGTTTAGAAATTCGGGTCCAGCATTCTAATAGTTCTTGAGCTGCAGCTATGATAGCCGTACACAGTGAGAAAATTACAGCGACCTTGTTCAACGTTGTGGACATTAATCTGGTGGATCGTTTCTCCGTGCACCATTAAATACTCCAACCTGAATCAAAAGAAGTTCAGGCAAAACATGTGCATGTCAGACATATTCTCCCGGAAAAAACGCCGATTCACTACTGACAAACATGAAAGTCAACCGCTAGCACTGTAAGGATGTTTAGTTTTCTGATGAATAAATAATCCATTGTCTGTCGTTATTGGAGAAACATTAAATACTACTACATTTGAAGATTTTTATCATTACTAAACCGTTAAATTCAGCTGATGGTTGTTTGTAACGGAAAGACCGCTTTTTACTAACGCGGTAAACCGGTAACACAATGCCTATTCCCTAATAGCGCCCTAAAAGCGAGCCTTATTGTTTTATAGATTCGGGACAGATTTTGGGACAGAACTCCGCAATTATTCCATTCATTGGCACGGTAAACCAAAGCACATGGACGACCCCCTATTTACGGGTGCCGCCGGAACAACGCAATCTGTAGTACCATTCTTAGCCGTTCCTTAGGACACCTCTAGGCCGTGCGGATTTAGAAGATAAGAAGACTGTTACCGCGATCTCGTTTCGAACTGAAAGAATCAGTTGTTATTGATTACGGTAACTAGGAACAGAAACAACTTTATCAGCTCATGCCGATTATAACAAACGATACTCGATCCGATGTCTAATGACTGTTTTATTCGATACTATGCTGAAATAATTTGACCTATTCTTATCGGTTTTATTCTCCTGCACAGCTAAGCGATATGAAAATTGATATAAGTTCAGAAATTACCAATAACGATCGGTAGATCATGAGTCGGCACTTGAGACTGGACATGCATAACAGAAAGTGCACCAGTGAATGATAAAACGAAGAAGCTTATCTAATTTTCGCTGGATCCTTGGAGATTTCAATCCATTGTCGTATTTGATCAGTTTCGGCTTTTCGTGACGGGCCACAAAGCGCGGCAAGGTGGATATAAATCCTTTGGTCGATAGGTCTTCAACACATTCATTTTGGAATAGCCTCTGGATTCAAGGCATACAAGATGGCGATATAACATTTTATTGGAGCTCCTCGTGAAATTGGACGATAGCTGAATGGACCACAATAGTCGACACCCATTCGGAGAAATGGAAAGATTGGTGTTACACGCTTGGAGGTAACTCTCCCATAAGCTGTTCCATTACCTCTGGCTTGCAGTGGAAACACTTGGTGCACGAATGCACTACCTGTCTGGCAAGATTACGAAGGGTCCAGTATCTTTGCGAACTACTGCTGCCATCAGCTGTAGCCCAGCATGGAGATGGTTGAAGTGATATTGCTTCAGAATCAGGTCATGCGTTGGGAATTAAAGCTAGACGAAGGCTTCGAATCGTTTTTCCAATCGGTCCTGGGTAACTCGTGTTGTACTGGACCAAAGAAGGAAGCCAGAATCGAGAAGGTTGGCGTGACCAATCTGGGCCCACGCCACCAGGCGGGTAATTCTTATTTAATTCTTCTGGCGGCATTCTACGCGATCTTACATTCGCCGAATTTTCTAACCCGCACGTGTACTCAGATTCCCTTGGCCGTGATTGTTGGATCTCTGAGACACGGTTTGCCACAAAAAGTTTTCCAACGAGATGAGCTAGATGAGAGCCATTGCAACTTTCGCATGCAGATTTACGCTTTGCAAACAGGTGGCTGAAAAGTAAAGCCGCTGAAAGTTCGAATCGCGAAAAACAAACCGTTGGGTTTCATTTAAACGTTCCAAGTGGGGCCACCTTAGATTTGGCAGTGAGTAGATTTCGGTATTACTTCAGGGAGGGGCTGTTGTACTATAAAGCACCCACATTCCAGCTATACATATAGTTAGATTGTATAGGACTTTAGTAGTTAGCTCCACCGAGCTGTTGCTGATTTGATCGAGATGATCTGGGATACAAGCCGGGTTCGGGACGTCTGTCGGAAACTAGGTCATCCGTGATCTCCCTGCCCGCCCACTTACGGTACCTACTGAACCTCGCGTCGTACGGTCGAGAACTGGACCGGGGTTGAAGCGTCTGAGCCTTGGCTACCCAAAAATCATCTCTGTTCCCTCATGTCACGACCGCTTACGGCTGTCTGCTGGATCTCGCGCCGAATGGCGCTGGCCGTTAAGAGAGCTTAACATTTCCAGGGGTGCACCGCGGGGAGGCGACACACTCCAACGCAAACCCCGTGTAGCTCTAAGGAAATGGCTTTTGGTGTGCCCATAACCTTTTTGGAGCATTTAGCTTCACGAGTCCTTGAAGATTATCTCGAAACTCCCTCCATCTACGTTGGTTGACATCGCGGAATTCTGCATCCCAATTTTTTCCTTCCTCATGAAATTTCTGCAGGAACAGTTTTGCTTGCACTACTACTGGGTTGACGTGCTCCAGAGGGTTGAAAAGGCGTGCAATATCTAAGAGTACGTTTTTTGATAATTATAAGATTGTCGTAATGTTGCGGTACTTCGAAACGAAATTCATCGGTGCTAGTGGCCCATTTTAGTCTCCAGGAACTTAACCGGCTGACTCGGTTTCCAAAAGCGTACGTTCATCTGTCGGATTTCGTGGAACTGCTTGGAGTATTTCCTGTTAGAAGTCCACTTGAAGACCAGCAGATTGCATCAGCTGAAGCAATTTATAAATTAGCTTTTGGCCTTCTTCGACATTACCTTACCAATCAGACTAAGGCCGGCGTGGCCTCTGCTGTGCACAGAAGTTGTCTCCATTCCATTCGGTCCATGGCTGTCACTCGCCAGCCTCGCTGTCTGCGGAGGGTCCGCAGGTCGCCTTCTACTTGATCGGTCCACCTTGCTCGTTGCGCGCCTCTTCTTCTTGTACCTGTCGGTTCGTTTTCGAGAACCATTTTCACAGGGCTGTCGTCCGACATTCTTACGACATGCCCAGCCCATCGTAGGTCGACCGATTTTTGCGATGTGTACAATGGGAGGTTCTCCCAGCAACTGATGTAATTCGTGGTTCATTTGCCTCCTCCACGTTCCGTCTTCTATCTGCACTCCACCGTAGATGGTACATGCAGCACCTTCCGTTCAAAGACTTCTTCGACATTGTTGGTACCAGTGAGTAAGTCATCCATATAGAATTCGTTGCTCACCATGGCAGCAGCCTTGGGATACATCTTTTTCTGCAAGTTTTGTAGGCATTTGGTAGCGAGATAAGGTGCCGAAGAAGTACCATAGGTTACAGTAGTCAGTTGATATATCCGAATCGGTTCAGACGGCGAATTCTCTCCAAAGCATCAGTTGTAGAAACTGATCGATGTGGTTCATTTGTATTTGTCTGTACATCTTCTCGATGTCAAATATTTTGTCGTACTGAGAGAATCAAAATCAAAAAGCTACCATATCGTACCTGTGGACCAGTCATAAGGACATCGTTCAGAGACAACCCTGGGTCAGTTGGAAATGCAGCATCGAAAACAACTCTCAACTTGGTAGTGATGTTGTCAGATCGTACAGATGCAAATGGTTAGAAAAATAATATCAAGTATCAACTTCATGTGTCCGAGCTCCGCATATTTGCGAATGAATTCTGAGCTTTCTTCAGGGCAGGATTGACGAAAAGCCGACGTTCAAATGATAAAAACGTCGAGTAGCCTTTGCTTTAACTTGCCGAGCTGAGAAATCATCCCGTTTTGAAAGAGCTACGACAAAACGACCGGTGTAATCTTGGGTAGTTTTTTTTAGTAAAATGTTTTTCACATTCTGCCCCTTCCTACGGGTACTAGAAGTATGACAGGATTAGGTATCCCAAAACCGAGCCAGCTACTCTGCAATTGTAGAAGTGGAACAAGCGGAGACTGACGATTGTATTCTTCAAGACTTGATCTTACCAGACTGCACCCATCCTACTGCAGTACTCTGAAGAATACGATCTTTTTACTTGACCATTCTGCAACAGACCCTAGAAGTTCTCAACGCTAAATATAAGATCAATTGGACCAGGTTGACCAAGGGTTGGATCGGCCAGCACGATTTCTGATGGAAGCTTGAAGCTTGAAACGTCGTCAGCCAATGCTTGAAGCTTGAAACGTCGAACCAAAACAAGGGTGGTGGGACTGGATGCGCACGGTAGTAAAAGATTTGGATGACGTAGACCAAAGGCACAACACCACTGATTGGGATGAACTCTTTTGTGGGTCTCAGTTCTGAACAAGCAATTATGATATGAAATTGACCTGAAGAGTCTAGAAGAGCCCCAGACCACTGGAACTGTTTGGTTAAATTGCAGATATCAACGAGGCTGTTGATAGCAACACTGTTGCTGGAGAGTTATGCTGCAGGTCGTTGCATGCTCATGAAAAGTGGCTGGTCGAAAGGGCTGTGACTGTGGAAGCTGGGTTCTCAGGTGGCGAAGGTTCGTTTGCAGGTGAAGACTGTGAATGATTTACTTGATTGGACGACGAAAAGGATCACTGCGAACCAGTTGAAGAAGATTTCATCGTTCGGTATTGATTCGGCCGACAACTTGGCGGATTGGTTGGATTGGATTGATTAACGCGACGTGAATCGCAAAGACTGTATCTAATAGTCCTCGATCCGGCTCGAAGGACAACTTTTTTTATGTTACCGCGATCACGTTCCGGACTGAATGAATCAGTGTTCTCGATAAGAGTAGAAACGATTCAACTTTATCAACCCGTTGAGTATAACAAAATTATAAGTCAATGCGATGTCTAGTGGTGTTCATTAAATACTAAAGATCGTACTCGAAAAAAATACAACACTTTCTTCTGTGTATAACTGTTAATTTCATGGACAAAAATTGATGAAATTTTGGGTTAAACTTGTTTAGAGTGTAATATTTTCATGTGTCAAGTGGCTAACGAAATGGCTTCCAAGCAAGAAGTGCTTCGACAAAAAAATATGGGCGCGGTCGTGGAAAATCCAGGCCAGTCGCACAGTTGAAGCGCGAAACAGTTGAGAATCGACAATTTGACCGTGTCTCGTGTAGTAAATCCAGAAGACAATTATGCGGGCCGGATGTCTTCAAGGTAAGAAAGGCGCCGAACCGTACCGATAAACAGAATACGATGATAACGTAAATACTGTTTATCAAAATGACTTTTGAGCGCTACTATACGTGTTTTGACCTTGTCCAGCTTTTGTCGTTAGGTATGACACTTAGTCTCCCGTGTCGTAGATTGAATATTGATTTTCCAAGTTCCGTAAAAATAGCGGCAGCAACGAACTAGCCACGAGAAGAATTTCCATACACTTGGTTTTGCACGGTGAATCCTTTTTTCGTGTGTGACAATTTTTCCTTCAATTTCTGTTTTCACCATACAGCCACATTTGTAGTTAGGCCGATACGTAAATATAAGCATCGTTACTGTACATGTATTTTGCCAAGCTGAATTAAAAGTATTCCAAACTAGTCATCAAGTCTTAAATATAAATCAGAGCTTCTGTAGAGACGCCAACCCCGCTATCCGATCTCAAATAGCTCCAGCAATTTTCGAGTAATTATGCTTTGAGCTGCTCGCGTTACGGTAAATTATTGCGCTATTAATTTCATAATAAAATGATTTATATTGAAAAATTAACTTTTCATAAAAAGCCAAGATTCACGGCGTGCGGCTCAGATTCAACTTAATATGATCTTCTCGCGAGATGATTAATCGTTGGAAATAATTATTCCCCTCGCCAAGATTTGGACGAAAACCGAAGAAAACGAAATACTGGCATTGTGTCTAGGAAAACTGGTAGGGAAGGTAAGTGGGCCGAAATGTTGGTCGAATTTCAAAACCCCAACCCGTTCGTCCGGAAGTCGAACAATGTTGGTTACTGTGCTGCTACAATAAGCACGGCATGTTTCAAACTCTTCCTCGTTCCAGCTTGCACCCTTCTTCCTTGCTTTGGCGTCAATGGTATCTCATTTTTCTGCCTCATTTAAATATGAATGATGTGCCTTGATTATTTCAACCATTTAAGAGCGTTTCCGTCTGCTTTCTTCTTCTCGTTTCAGCTACTACGTGGAATAGCACATTTTTTAACCGAATGCAGAGAAACCAAAGGACCTTTGCAAACTCCACCTGTAAGTAAGAACGTGTGGCCCCAAATAGAGGAAGTATAGGAGCGTTGAGTTCACAAATTTTGGCTGTGCTATCCTCGTGAATTTCCAGTGCGTTTGAAATTTGATGCGAGTGAAACAAGTGCAAGTGACAAAGAAAACCTGCCTAGGAATGTAAAATTTAATACGCCCACACAAAATGTAGCGCAAATAAAAAAATGAAGCGAAAGAAATATCTAGAAAAAACAAACAAAACAAACAAACAATAACAATAAGCAGTTAAAATTTTAGCATTAGCATAATAATGACATTAACATAATAAATTAGCACGAAAAAATGCTCTCAATCACTTTTTCAATTACCACAGCCCGGACCAACTAAAAACTCCTGACAGGCAGGCGTCTCGTACATCCTTCTCAACACTGATGAAGGTTTTGAAGGCAAGGAAAAATACCGACGGGAGGACCTAAGTAGAACGAGAGAGAAAAAAATACAAATAAAAGAAATCTTCTCGCATAAACAATGCCAGCGAAAGAAGGGAAATTACATACATTTTTTATGACAGCGTTTGGTCCATTGGCAAAACTGCTTGATTACTTGTTGGTTGTTCATCACGTGGGCTGTAAGGCCAGTGATAAGAGAAAAAAGCGTCGGTGTGGTGTGCGGTTAGGCAGACATCAGGTAAGTATCGATTCACTCCCGCACAGCATTGAGTACGGTTACCACCATCAATCTCATTAATAATTGACGAAGGATGGCGAATTGATGTGCTTCCGAAAAATTCAAACATTATAACGGAAGCGGTAATAGGGCAATGGAATGCACGGTAGGCCTAACAAGCTAAATGCTCTTAGCAGCAAACGTGGGCGTTCAACTACAGTAATCAATTGAAAATGAAACGAATTAAGAATTACAAGATATTTTATATCATTTTTGTTGATTGAATCAAGAGTTTTACTTCGCATGTTGACAGGAAAATTTGAATTTCTGATCAATGATGCATTGATTATAATATGACTAAAATGATATAAATTGAATGGTGGACTGAGAAATAATAAAACTTAACTCATATTAATGATGTTCAGCAAATACTGAAAATAACAAGACAATTTATGCATTTCCATCACTTTACAGGATTCTTTCAAAAAAAATTCAATTAAAAAATTCAAGGTTGCCAGTTTTCCTGGCAAACGCCAGTTGAAGTTTTCCAATTTGCCCCAACATCACTAACTTCGAAATTCATAACTCAAGATCGATTTATTGTAGAACAATTTTTTTCTCCAAAATATAATGAAATTCTTTCCAGAATTTGGAAAGAAATATTATCTTAAAAAAAATCCTATAATCTTAAAAAAATATTCCTATAAATAAATTTTCCACAGTGACGGATTTTTTTTGAAAAGCCGGAAAACCCATTTTTTGAGTCATTAAAAAATTTGAAAAAAATATTTTATTGTTTATTAATTCAGGTCAAATTTTGGCGATGGGATTTTTTGGTTAGTTCTTGCATTGCATTGGAGGGTGTGATTCGAAGAGCTGGGATAGACACGAGCGGCACGATCTTCAGGAAGTCTGTCCAACTATTTGGCTTCGCCGACGACGTAGATATCGGCTGAAGCTGAGCTGGCATCAACAACCAATATGCAACTAGCAATTTGAAATTGGTTGACTGTTGTAAAACCCCTAGGTCGGAATTGCACCTTGTAGTCTGCACCTTGCAATAATTCTTGCGCTTTTCTGTACCTTCCGGTACTAGTATCTTTGTTGTTGTTTTGATTCGCTATGTTATTTTGACACAATACTTAAAATGTGTTGGTGAGAGTAACGTTATTAGCGGCGAATCATTAAGCTTGGGACCGAGCTTGGGACCCATGTGCTAGTACTGACTGAGTCAAGAAAAAAAACGTATTTGTTCAGGGATCTACTTTGCCGTGAAACGCATATCAGTCCCATCTTTGATTGCTTTCCTATTCATGTGGGACTGATATGCGTTTGACGGCAGTACTGGTCTTAGAGTTAGTCTATGGTGGCATTGAGCATCTCGATTCGAGTTACTCGAATTGAGAAATTTGAAACTCGAATCGAGTTATGTTTGGTATTGCATATTTTTTTCGACTTCATCATTTTAGCGTACTGGAATTCGAGCGTTATGGGTACTAGATCAACTCGAAGAGAAGTGCCAAATTATAGATGTTTACACACAAACATAACTTGCTCGGTAGTGAATTCTTTGCTGCAGAAATTTGGGTGAGCTGAGGGATTGCCACAACCAACTTTCTTTGAGTTAAAATGTGTGATTAAATTGTAGTATGATTTTCTATGAATGAAATGATTGTATTTCCTCTTTCAATGTTAGGGCAGTACTGTAGACTTAGCCGGGGGCCTTTTAATTTGTATTGTATACGATTTCACTTCCGCCAAAGTCTAGATTTACTGCAATTCTTGCTGTGCTTAAGGTAGCTGCAACGCAGAATCTCCTAGCCAGTTGGTCAAATCAAGTGAATGTAGGAGGAAGTTTTTTGCTCGATGTGGGTCAACCTATTGTATCTTTAGTTTTCCATGAGACGATAACTACTTTGGAGAACATTTTATACAAAATAAAATAGTGCCAACGGAGTTCAATGATTGCAAAAAGCACTTATTTGAGAATTTAAAAATACCCGTCGTAGTATGGTGTATCGATGGTACTCATATGTCAATTCTGAGCAACATAGGATGAGCATATGTATTTTAATAGGAAAGTAAGTATAGAGGGTCTAGTTTAAGAGAGAAGTGGACTGGCTGGTTTTGGGCCAAAATAACTGTCAAAGCCAGAGTCAATCAAGCATTGCCTTCTTGATTTCATTGGCAGTGTTGCTAGGAACCACTTAGGCACAGGGAGTTTGTTTTAAATCCGCTCCTCTCTTATACTAGACCCTCTTTAGTAGTAAGTGTTTAATTTAGCTTTAATTTCGACTGACTTATTTTTCTCACCCACTTCTCAACACGGTAAAAATGGAGTAATGTCCCCTAAGAACACTTTTTCTGGACTCAAGGGATTGATAGAAGCGAGAAGAAGTGCTTTTTAGTTCATTCCGCAGTGAGTGAACGAATTGAACTTTCCTGAAGATTTTTGAATTACCTGGAATTTCCATGAAGTTCATTGGACTTTGCTAATATTCGTTGAACTCTCCTGAAGTTCGTAAAACTTTCTTAAATTTCATTGAACTTCCATAAACATGCTTTTACGTTCCTGAATTTCATTGAACTTTAATGAAATTCGTTGAGCTTCCCTGAAGTTTGTTGAATTTTCATAAATTTCTATAAAGTTCGCTGAACCTCCCTAAAGTTTATTAAATTTCCATGTACTTCGTTGAACTTCCCAGAAGTTCATTGAATTTCCATGAAGTTCGTCGAACTTCTCTGAAATACATTGAATTTCCATGAAGTTTGTTGAACTACCCTAAAGTTCATTGAATTTCCATGAAAACTGTTGAACTGCCCTGAAGTTTGTAGAACATCCCTGAAGTTCGTAGAACTTCCTTAAAGTTCGTTGAACTACCCTGTTCCATAAATTTCTATGAAATTTGTTGAACTTCCCTGAAGATCTTGAAAAATCCCTGAAGTTCGCAGAACTTTGCTGAAGTTCATTGAAGATCCATGAAGCTCGCTAAAAATCCCTGAAGTTTATTGGATTTCCATGAAGTTGGTTGAGCATCCTTGAAGTTCTTATAACATCCCTGAAGGACCTCGTTCGTTGAGCACATTTCTCAAATGATCCCAAAATGTGAGTTTCTTTTGGCATAGGGAGTTTTTAACAGACTCAGCGCAAGGTCTAGGTATTATTACATGAATTTAGTAAGGAATTCCACATGAGAGGAGTTGACGCTCAAAGCATTTCCTGGTGATTCCGTAGACCTAAAATAAACTTTAATTAATGATTGAATTCAATTCAAAACATTATATTTGTAATTACATATCGCTGCATGCATACGTCTTCTTCCTTCTTCTTTAGCATTTCAAGATTATTGCTTTCACAATTAGCTTATTGCTTGCTCTCAACTTAGTGTTCTAGATGCACTTCCACAGTTATTAATTGAGAGCTTTCGATGCCAGGTACCATTTTTGCATTAGTATGATTGTGTGGCAAGTACAATCATACGCTATGCCCAGGGAGTCGAGAAATTTTCCTTAACGAAAAATTCCTAGACCAGACCGGGAATCGAACCCAGCCACCTCCAGCATGGCGTTGCTTTGTAGCTGCGCCTTTACTGACTGAGCTAAGGGAGGACCCATGCATGCATACGTTTTACCGATTATTTGTGCAATACAAATCGTGTTTGCTTTTATATTTCACGTTCTTATTGAGGCAATGATTGCACTTATGAATGCGACAAACTAGTTCTGCTTTACGAGATATTTTTAGTCGATATGCGCTCAAAAATGCTCTAACTTGATGTTACGCAATGCGAATTTTTGCTCGAAGATCTAAAGGGTGATACGGTCAAAATTTGGTCAAGGGAAAACGCGTGTAAATCGGTGAAATCGTTTATTTAAAAAATCAAATTAAATTTCTTTTTCAAGTTCAATTAGTATAAAATTCAGGAAAAATATTCAGTTAGGCTTCCGCTTTTCCAAATCCGAATTGCCGGGCCTTACGCTTGACCCCTGCCATCAGATTTTGTACAGCCACCTTGTCCACCTTCTTCGCCGCAGAAAGCCAGTTTGCCTTGAACTGCTGCTCGTCCTTAGCAGTTTTTTTGGTCTTCTTTAGGTTCCGCTTGACAATAGCCCAGTATTTCTCAATTGGGCGGAGCTCTGGCGTGTTGGGAGGGTTCTTGTCCTTGGGAACCACCTGCACGTTGTTGGCGGCGTACCACTCCATGGCCTTTTTACCGTAATGGCAAGATGCCAAATCCGGCCAAAACAGTACGGAACAACCGTGTTTCTTCAGGAAAGGCAGCAGACGTTTATTCAAACACTCTTTCACGTAAATTTCTTGGTTGACAGTCCCGAAAGCTATGAAAATGCTGCTTTTCAAGCCACAGGTACAGATGGCTTGCCAAACCAGATATTTCTTTGCGAACTTTGACAGTTTCGTGTGCTTGAAAATATCTGCTACCTTTCCCTTCCTTTTGCCGTATAAAACTCCTGTCCCGGAAGCTGCTTGTAGTCGGCTTTGACGTAGGTTTCGTCGTCCATTACCACGCAGTCAAACTTCGTCAGCATCGTCGTGTACAGCCTCCGGGATCGCGCTTTGGCCGTCGTATTTTGTTTATCATCGCGATTTGGAGTCACTACCTTCTTGTAAGTCGATAGTCCGGCTCGTTTTTTGGCTCGATGCACGGTTGTAGACGATACACCCAGCTTATTTGCGGCATCTCGGAGTGATAGGTTAGGGTTTCGCTTGAAACTACCGGCAACTCTCTTTGTCGTCTCAGCGGCTTCCGGTTTTCGATTTCCCCCCGATCCAGACTTCCTGGCTGTCGACAAACGTTCCCCAAACACTTTAATTACATTTGTAACGGTTGATTTGGCAACTTTTAGCGATTTTGCCAACTTTGCGTGCGAGTCGCTCGGATTTTCGCGATGCGCGAGCAAAATTTTGATACGCTGCTCTTCTTGCTTGGACGGCCTTTTGACAACTGAAGAGTGAATTCCAAAATCAAAATAGGAGCAACATTATACACACACACACACCTTCAAAATGAGGGGTGTTCAGGTTTTTTAAATGCAAAATTGAAAGAAATACGTCAAGTTGATATTGACCAAATTTTGACCGTATCGCCCTTTAGTACTTCCCTACGCGTTTCACTCGTTTCGAGCACGTATCGAAATCGGTAATGGCGTGGTCGAAACGAAAAAATAGCACTCGTATCGAAATGCGCAATGAACAACCCCTGGTAGGATTGGGCTTGTGATTAATGCGTTAAAAACAAAATACATGGAGGAAAGAGGCTCATGAGAAGACCATTTTATTCTCCTACCACGAGTTCAGATCGACGGTGATGAAATCGAAGTTGTAGACAAATGGCTCATTGGTGACCGCCGATACCGACACCAGCAAAGAAATACAAAGGCGCTTTATGGCTGGCAATCATGCCTGCTTTGGAGGCCGAAGGACGCTAAGATTGAACAAAATTCACTGAACTACAAAGTTTACCATCTACAAAACATTAATTAGACCGGTATTTCTCTACGGCCACGAAACATGGACATTGCTAGTGAAGGACCATCGTGCCCTTGGTGTTTTTGAACGGTGGATTGTAGATGGAGTATGGAACGTGGAGGAGGCGAATGAACCAGTAATTGCATCAGTTGCTGGGAGAACCTCGAAATCAGTCGACTACGATGGGCTGCGATGTCGTAAGAATGCCGAATGAAATGGTTTTCGAAAACATACCGACGGGTACAAGAAGAAGAGGCGCGCAAAGAGCAAGCAACTTGATCGATCCAAGTAGAAGGCGAACTGCGGACTCTCCGCAGACAGCGAGGCTGGCGAGGTACAGCCATGGATCGATTACAATGGAGACAACTTCTGTGTTCAGCAGAGGCAAACCGGCCTTGGTCTGATTGGTAAGGTAAGTAGTAAAACTATGGGTCTGTCACTCGTTTTCATACAAAAGTGAGTTTATGCATAAATCGCTTACACTGGAACTTCAATATCACTTAGATGACAACAGCTCCAGTGCCGCCCTGGGTAGAAGAGTATACAATTTTACAACTTAAATGTTTATCAGTTATCTCAGGGAGTGATTTCATGACTTCCAATTAAGTCTACCAGATTTCAAAGGATTGACAGGCGACTGGAATGCTGTGTTACGTTTGTTTATGTTGTTAACCGTTAGCTAACATTATTACAAAAAGAAACCAATTTATTTACTCTCCGATCATTCAGTATAGGGTGATTATAGGAACATGAGATTGTTATAGCAACAGTTACCCTATTTTGTTTCTTACACTCCCGTTTAATTTTACTCAATTTTTGAGTACAATTGTGTGCTATCTCTTTTTCTCACACGGAAATGTTACTCAATTTTCGTTAAAAAATTAATCAACTCAATTTTTGAGTAGATCCACATTTTACGAAAATTGACTAACATTTCCGTGGGAGCAAAAGAGATGGTATACAATTTTACTCAAAAATTGATTAAAATGAAACGAGAGTGTTCTGCAATCAAGACACCTAACACATGATAATACCTTGTTTCAATTTACCATCTACAGTGAATTTAAATTCGAAATATACATCAAACTTGTCTTTGCAAAACCCCCTCATAGGATCTAGTTTCAATATTGTGACAGCAGTCGTAACGAACCTGACAGCACAATAAATTATGTTCCCTAAAAGTAAATACCCGGAATTTATTGCGGAAAAGAAGCAAGTTAGACTGCAGTGAGGTGCCCTGTACGAGGAATAAAAGTTACGAGTAGCAAATTTGATGTATGGCATAACCGGTATTCAATAAATAAACCAAAAACAATGACGCTTATTTCGCTTTGTCAGGAAAATGCTCCAACCGCATTATTGCGAGGATAAAGTTTTCAAAAATTTTCGCTGCTGTCAGGAAGGAAAGAGAAAACGGGCATCAGACCAGACCATGGAAGCAGTTAAGTAATACGATCACATTGTGAAGGGGTGAGGGTGGTGGAGGGGGAGGGGGATATTTTAAAGTGAATTTTTCTCCCACCCTTTGGACAAATACGACGGAGCCGGAAGGATGAGAAGTTTGTCGAGCGATACTCTGAAACGAAAATATTTTATACAATTAATCCTTTTCCCTGCCTTGGCAAACTTTACAGCAGCATTTTGGCTGTTGTTGTAAGTTGGTCGTTTTCCGTGTAGAATACATCACTACAACCACTTACGTTCACCCACAGGAGGGCTGTTTAGTAGGGCTTATGAATTGGTTGACGTCGTATAAAATGTTTTAAGCTTCTTTCAGTCACGAAACTTTACCAAAAGCCGGTAAAACAGAAGAGAGCTCCTTCTGCTTCAATATCTATATAATCACTGACACAGGTAAGTTACTGCACTGACTGGCAGCAGCAGATTGTAATGACGATCAAAAGGATATTTCAAAACCATTCATGTTTGCTGAACAAAGAAGACGAAGAAGATGTTTCAGGAAAGGGATTTCTTTTTAAAAGAAATCATAATCGTGTACAATTGAATAAAAGTGTTCTTAAACTTCCGTCAGGATCATAAAATATGTAGTTTAATTTGTGGTTGGGAGTACAGTTTGTGTGATGTAATGAACGCATCGATTTTATAGCGAAAGATGCAACATTCGACTGTCGTGGTTGAAGACCTAGTTTCTCACCCTTATTCACATTTATTGCAAGGAATCGCCATCACAAATTCGCCACCATAATACATTGACTTTGTAACTGTGTAGTATTCATAACGCTAAGTGGGTAGAGCTTAACTAGCTAATGATAAGAAACGTCTGTGTCACCGTTGCAAGTGTGACTTTACACAGCTGTTAATAGGACAATGTACGTGAACGACTCTGGCCGGCAATCCTCCTGTTTCTTCGACTGACAGTTGCCGAGGTAATCATCATTATAGCTTAAAACACTGCATTACAATATTGCCCAATAAGCTAAGTTTAAAAAAGGAGGCATTTGTACATTAGAAAAACCATTCCCATAACAGCCAGTAACGGCATGCCAATAAGTAATTTTGCAACTAAAATTAAAATGGCCAATTTGTAGCTTCATATATTTTTACTCACATAAAAAAATAATATCTAAATAGGGTATGTGTCCCTTAACTCAGCCTATTATGCAATTACATTTTTGATTATAACTCTTAAAGTTTTCAAGCTGGACGCGAGATTCAACTAGTTCGCCACTTGCTAAGATAAGTGTGATAAGACATTTGGTAGTATGTATCACGGAAAGTTATGCAACTCTTTTTATCAAGTCAGAAACATTCCAGGGATATGGATTTAATTTCGGTCTATAGAAACCAAATTGGGTCTATTCGTGGATAACTTCGTCCCATTCGCTAGATTTATTATAAAATGCAGTCTTTGCACAGTTTTTTTTTTTAATTTTATGAATTAAGGCATGACTAGCTGTATTGGATTTACTTAATACAACATTTCACAAACTAAAGTAAAACTGCCTCGAAACACTTAAGTGATGTTCATATATGATTCATCAGCCATTCAATAATGAAAACAGCATAATTCACTATACAATGATTTTGTTCCTTCGGTTTGTGTTTAGATGAACCAGTTGAATATAAACATCCGCAAATTCATGCATTTCCACTTGCAATTTTTCCAATAACATCGTTTTTACTACGTTATTGATACAACAGGCCATAGTTAGGAACATACAAAAAAATATGTCCCCAACATTGGGTCTACAATTTTCTTGTAAAATCATTGTTATTTTAGCTATGTGAATAGTTAGTTTGTAATATGTAATTATTTTCTATACATCCAGACTGCGATACTTGCTTTATCGATACACTTCAGCCGAATTTAGATCACTTGAAGAGCATCTGTTCAGCTAAACCAATGAAATCAAGAGGCCCCAAAAGTTCAAGAAATCGAAAATTAGGTGGAAGTGAATAACTATAAGTTGATTAAGTTGATTAATAATGGAGCTAGGCTATAACTATAAGTTGATTAATAATGGAGCAAGGCTAACATTACATCCCGTTACCCTATTTTTTTCTCTCTCTCTCTCTCTCTCTCTCTCTCTGAGTTTGCTGCTATCTAACGAATAGTTTGAATTGGCTGCAATTCGAGGTTCTGATGCGAACATCCGAACAAATTAGAGAAATGGAAAACAACGGCAAGTACGTTTGATCCTAGGAAGACCATGCCAATTATTCGAAGAACCCTAAACGGGAGCAAGAAACGAACACCAACAACATCGACGGAGCCATGAGTCCTAAGCACGGTATGCTGGAAACTGCAGTGATAGAAACGCTCACGAAGAAAGCGAAGATGAGAGCAGCGCCAGCGACCACGGTGGTTCAGATAATACAGGAAGTCCTTATCCATCCAGTGATGATGACGAATCTCGACCAGCTACAAAGGAAACAAGCGCGAGTGGAGAAGCTTGTCCCACGGAGCAGACAAGCCCCGAAAACGAAAACATTAACGCAAGCGAGCGCATGAATCAGATCGAAAAGGTTCTCATGGACCTCGCAAAGGTCGTTAGTCTACGCCAGCCTTACACGACACAACCAGTAGGCTCCGGTGCTGATCAAAGTTGGAACTTTAGTCACGAACCCTCTAAAGCACAAGGTTGGTACACGACCGTTCGCCCGGAGCACATCAAGCCCTTTTCCAAACGGTGTTCGCCGGAACAAAATGTGGACGGAATGGCACGACTTCATCGAGGATTTCGAGCGTATCTATCTATCTATCGCTTGGACAAAAACTCCAAGCGATTGATAAAGACGCTGGCCTATGATCAGGTCTAACTGACCCACATTGTTACACAGTCTTCGTAATGAACATTGAAAACCATTTGCGATCAATGACTGATTCAGCGGCCGAACATCAAGTTTTCTAAAAATGAAACAAGTGTGAGACAAATCAACCGTTGCATTCCACGCTCGGCTGATGACAAAAGTGAAGCTATGTGGCTACCGCTCCAGTGACTCTAAACGGCACGCATTTATGCCTACGATATCAACTTCATAGGATAGTTAAGCTCACGCGAAGAAGCATACGAGGCTGAACTTGATGAACAAATCAGACTTTCGATTCGTGGTTAACACGAGAGCGCCGAATAAAGTAATATTGAACAAAATTCTGTAACCTGTTTACTTTTTAGGTCGATACTGGCCTTAAACAGGGAACATTTTCGGAAGCCTTTGTTTGACGAAATGCGGGTCAAACTGCATGGCGCGAAATATTTCTCGAAGTGGGATCTAAGAAACGCATTTAATCATCTTGAACCAACCGAAGAATCGCGAGATCTTACCACCTTCCTGGAAGATAACGGAATGTACCGTTTTACACGGGTCAATTGCGCCTTCAAAATATTCCAGCGTTAGATGGTTCACTTACTTGCCAGCATAGATAATACGATAGTGTATACTGACGATATTCTTGTTTTTGCGGAAACATTGGACGAATTACGACAGACCGTTGGCGAATTGCTCCAAATATTACAGGACAATGATCTCAGGCTTAACAAGGCAAAGTGTGAATACGATAAGAGCCGGCTTAAGTTTCTTGGTCATCAGTTGGACGGCGATGGCTTCCATATAGATGAAGAAATATTCAAAAGCGTGCGTAACTTCCGGAAGCCCACCACCTTTTCCGAACTAAGAAGCTTCATAGGCCTTGCGTCAACCCGGGCAGATGGATGGGCGTTCCGATTGGGTCCCTACAGCTATGACGTGGAGTACATTCGTGGACATGAAACATTTCCGATCCGTCGTCTACTTAGACTGTACCAAGGTGAACACGAGCCCTTTAACGACGACGTCAGTCCATGGGAAATCGGAACGCTGGAAGCTCACTCAATTGAAATTCTTACTGAGGCTGAAATCGCACACGTCACAGCACAAGACGAATTGTTGCAACGTAGATGCTAACTATCGTAAAATACGATATGACTTATCTGTTTTTAAAAATGAGTCTACGTGGTTTATGAACAGGCCCTATGCAACGAGTTTTTATACCCATGGTTGCTTGGGAGTTCATCCCACTCGACTTTAACGACCCTTGAGCTTTGCTCGGAGGGATCTCTATCCTTGTAATGATTGATTACCGATCAAGATTCCTTTTTTCGCGAAACCCGTGAAGTTCACTTGCTTCGGCTGCGCTAAGGAAGTGCGCAGTGCGAAGACTGTTTTAAAGCAAGTGACAACAATGTTTGTAAATTGGAATCTTTCAAACTTTTAGCTCACAATAGCGGTTGTGATGCATTTGCTCATTATGAAAAATGTATCTCTTTCTAAATATATCTTCAGTTTCATGATTTTAATATTATTCGTATCGATCGTGAAGATTTGCGTGAAGGAGGTGAATATGTGTTTAGGTATCAGAAAGTGCTACTCCTTCTATGGAGTGGATTTTCCTTTAAACTCTCACAGTACAGACTTGGAAGAGCTATACGATGACAACCGCTCTTTTTTTATGTATGACCTCTGTGACAACATCAATATGTCAGTTCTTAACAACGAAGAAGTTTAAAGTTTGGCTAGTCCAACCTCAGTCGGCAGTAGATTACTGCCTAACACTTCGTTTGAATTTATTATAGTTCGATTGCACATGGAATGTGATTCAAGATCTCCACGGTAGTTATCACTTGTCCATAAACATTTCGATTGCCACCGAGTTCAATCCGTCGAAATCCATCAAAGTCGTGTATAATCTAATCCGTTATACCGATTGGACAAAGTTTAGGACAGCAATAGATAAAACCGTAGCGACATGAAGGGCTCGCCCCACTGGATGAATATAACTTCTTCTCCAACCTGATCTTAGACAGTGCGCTTGAAGCTCAAAATCGACCAGTTCCAGGAACGTCATTTCGCAGGAAACCTCCTTCTCCATGGTGGGCTCAGCAATGCACCGAGTTTTACCGTAAAAAGTAAGACGCGTTTAAAGTTTTCTGTAGGCGTGGAACACCTGAGCACTTCGAAGAATACACAGCTCTCGAACGCGAACTTAGGAGCCTCATCAAGGCCAAAATACGCGGATACTGGCGAAAATTCGTGAACGGGCTGTCGCGTGATAAATATTCTTTGGAACACGGCGCGAAGATTGCGTAACCCAACTACGCACAACGACAACAAGAATCACTCGGACCAATGGATCCTCAAGTTCGCGGGGACTGTTTGTCCAGATTATGTGCTGGCATGGATGTTTTCTCGTTAAACCTTGAATTCGATACATGAGATCAGCCAACCCTTTTCAATGCTAGAACTATCTCCCTCGCGCTTCTTTGGTGTGACAATATGTCTCCAGGTGCTGATAGGATCCAGTTCAATTTGCTTAACGATCTTTCAGACGTCGCTAAGAGGCGCATGTTGACTTGTTTAATGAGTTTCTGGAACTCAACATCGTATTGGACGATTGGACGATTGGAGACGGGTGAGAGTTATAGCCATTCAAAAAACCCGGTAAACCCGCGTACGACCATAACTCCTATCGACCCATCGCGATGTTATCTTGCATTCGAAAGTTGTTGGAGAAAATGATCCTTTTCCATCTGGACAAATGGGTTGAGACGATCCTTTAATGAATAACCTTTTTTACAATATACTGCCCCAGGGATCACGTTTAAGCCATCTTTTGTATAATTTACTGTACGGTGAGACAACTTGAAGATGACGATGTAGTGTCTGTCACGGAGCCCAATGGGGCAAGGATCCTTTCAGGATACCTTCGACAAATGGTCTAGTTGGGCTTTAGAGCTAGGTATTGAATTCTCTATGGAGAAAACTGAGTTGGTTGGTTTTTCTAGGATTCACAACCCAGCACAACCAAAGCTTCAAATATGGTGTATACCGATAAGTCATTCTATGTCACTTCAATATCTGGTCTGGGTCTGGTTCGATTCAAACTGAACCTGGAGATCGAACAATGAGAAGCGAAAATGCAAAGTGCAAGGAAAGTAAACTTTCCTCGAATAACCTTGTTGGGAGCGCATCCGCGAGATCTTCTACTAGACAACGATTTAGCGGTAGTTTCCCAGTAGGTCCCACATCATTAAACTGGAACGCATTCAGTATCGGTGTATTCGTATCACGTTAGCTTGCATGCATTTATACTATGAGTCACCCTCGGATCGGTTTTCAAAATTATCTCTCCGACTCCTTACCAGGTGTGAAGTTATGAATTCCCAGGTATTCGAAAACTTTGAGATGTTTCTTAAGCTGAATTCTCAAACTAGTGTCGTGACTTTGTACCATTTGTACATAACACAGGATGTCAGCCCTTCACCCAATATTTCAAATCGTATTCGCTTCTTCGACTTCGATTGGGGAGTCCAACGGCTCAACCCCTCGTTTGTCAGTTGGTTGCTCCATATACACGATCATTTTTTTTGGTTTAGAGACACTTCCAAAGTAAATAATTTTTCAAAATAAATGGTGTGACCAGCGTGCGTCCTAAGCAGTGCCCGCGAACTGGCAACTCTGTCGGCTTTATTCTCAAACCATGAATCCTCTGTTTTTTAAAAGTTCCATATCCAAGGTCCCGTTTCAATATGTTTTGCATAGAGGTGAGGCTCATTTTCATTTCATACGAATATTCATCGAATTTTACGAGCAGGAGCAGGGTTCTTCCGAATTCGCACCTTCACTGCTGTGATCGCTGAGGGAGTACGTACACTGCGTTTTTTACCGGGTTTCGTCTTAGGACCAGTATCTTTGAATCGTATTATGGTCCTGTACACAAACAGTCTGCTCAACTTCAAATGCGACAGCTTCTGCCTGATTTCCATGTTTCCATGATGCAAGATCTGAATTTGTTCTCGACATGCATCCATTTTAGTCTTCGTAAATAAAAGAACACAACATCAGTTTGTTGTATATGAATGAACTGACAACAAGTCGTTGTTTCAAAACCTACACAAGGGGTTCACAAATAAGTGTACCACTTTTATGTTGCCACCCTGTATAGTAATGCAAAGTGATTCAGTGATTCAGAGATCTGTAAATGTGATCAGATCGATTTTGTTTGCAAACCTGAGTAATTTGTTGAACATTCAATTATTTTAAAGATAAATCGTCTAGTTCAAACCTTTGTGGGCGATTATGTTGGGACGATCATCATCATCATCATCATCATGATCAGACCGCTCGTCGGCCTCACGTCAGACGGATTTGAGTCTTACGTTTCTTACTCGTATGCGATAATGCTGTTAACCCGGGGGCGCACTCACGTGAGTTAACAATCAAAACCAATCCGTTCTAATCAAATCCCAATCATCGGAATGTCAGCAAAATTTGCCACGAAAGCCGTCACCGACATTATTAGCATGCACCGAGTGCAAGCTGCAGTATGCGATGAGCATTGGATAGAAAATTTAGTGCAAATCGCTAGGCGTCGTCGTTTGGAACATGCCACCAGCTTCCAAACAGCCCGAGCGAGCAAATATATTGTATTTATTTTATTGAAATTTCTCTGCACATATTTTTCTCGGAAAATGGTGCACAGCTGGCAGACGATTGAAAATTGGATTCTAATTATCGCAACTTTATTCTCATCATTGGTAGGGTCAAGTTGAGTCTAGAGTGGGTGCCGTGGTGATGATGAATCCTATACCTAGTCGTACGAGTTTGTATTCATGGAAACAGACAAAAACTGTTTGAACTGATATGCATAATTCTTGGACTGGTCTGATTGATTGGATCTGTGTAGTTCGGTTTGAATCTATTTCAGTCCAATGGGTGCAGAGAATTATTTTGCGATCAATAGAGAATTAGTCGACAGAACGCCAGGGGGAATCGAACCAGATGCGGGTATTGTTTTCTGTAATGTGGTGAAAGTAAATCATAATTTGATGCATGAATTATAATTGCAAATCAGTGCTTTGGATTACCGAAAGCTCGATATGTCGAATTTTTACCCTTGAGCTTATTATCGGAAACAGGGTGAGTCTAGTTAACAACACAAAATCTGTCTCTACACGGAAAAAAATCCGTGCCCAGATCCGTGCACTGCAGTCATGAATTCGAGAACAAGCAAAACTACACCGTAAACTGAATCACGTAATCATGAACTAAATAACGTTTAAATGGAAAAATCCTAAAAACGTAAACTAGTCCATAGTCCGTTCAACAAAAATGGTGGAATGGCGCTCGACCAAACTATCCTAACCCACCTTAATTGGAATTAAAACCTTTAATTGAAATTTGATTAGACTGTTAATTTTTGATCTATTGTGAAATATTCGACGTGATGTTTAGTTCTGTCATGATGACGTATCAATATAGTAAGGAGGAACCACCAAATTTTGACTCAATTCAAAAAAAGTGCTTAACCGTATGGGGATTGGTTCTCCTAATTCCAAAGGATTCTAGCAGCCCTTTGTTGAAGAACTCAAGTCTTTTGTTAAAAGTTGCCGGACATGGGTATATTAATAGTATCAAAGTTTTCTTTAACCATAATACATAAGTCACCTTATCGTTTTCTTATAAGTTTCAAGTCATTGGAGTAATTAACCAGTTTGATTGCCTAGTTATGAAAGTGTCTGCCTTAACCTTGAAAGATTTTCTGGTTTTCAGCTAATATTTAAGATTATTTATTTATTTATTTATTTAATCAATTTAGTTCATCGGACTTATTGTCTACATGACACAAACTTAAAACTAAATAAAACGGGCATTACAAACACGAGCCAAAAAGTGAGCTGAAGATTCGCCAAATTCAAACAATTCTTCGAAAGTCGTAAACGCTCGCATCATAGCTGTTAGAGGTTCGTTGTTTCCAAACGCTGTTCGATGGAATCGGGGTTGGAGAAGAGTACCACTCCGTAATGCTCTCGGAGGAACTCGGATGTTCAGTTGAGAGAGAAGCCTCGAGCAGTCGACCTCTCCATTCAAAAGTTTAGCAACAAAAACCGCTTGTTGATTTTTCCGTCGACGTTCCAAAGTATGCAATTGCAGCAGATTGCAGCGATCTGAATACGGCGGGAGATTTTGCGGATCACGCCATGGTAGATTACGCAATGCCATCCGGATAAACCTGCGCTGTATTGTTTCTATCCTCAAGCTCCAAGTCAATTGATAAGGAAGCCAGACCAAGGCGGCATTTTCTAGGATCGGTCGTACCAGTGAACAATAGAGAGCTTTCAGGCAGTACGGGTCAGTGAAGTCTCTTGAGATTTTTGACACAAACCCTAGCTGGCGATTAGCCTTAGAAATCACAGCAGAGCGGTGGAGGTTAAACGATAATTTATTATCCAGTAGAACACCTAAATCGCTGAACTGGTCGGTTCTATGTAGAACGACGCCATTGATGGTATAGTCGAAAACAATCGGCTGCTTGATGCGGTAATACGACATTACCATACACATTGGAATGCTGATCATAAGTTTATTCCGACGGCACCAATCAGTGAATCGATCCAATAATGATTGAAGACGAGTACAATCCTCGGCAGTCCGTACTACAAAAAACAGCTTTAGATCATCAGCATACGCAAGCCTGCAGCCATCTCCTAGTAGAAGCAATACGTCGTTGAAGTATAAAACAAACAGCAGCGGTCCAAGGTTGCTACCCTGTGGAACACCTGACGAGTTCGTAAAGAAACAGGAAGTGCTTGTATCAAGTTTTACTCGCAGAGCCCTGTCTGTTAAATACGAGCACAGCCATGATGTCAATCTTTCCGATGTGCCGAGTTTTGAAAGCTTCGCCAGCAGAATTTCATGGTTGATTGTATCAAACGCTGCTTTTAGATCAGTATAGACGACGTCTACTTGTGCCCCTTTCTCCAATTGATCAAAACAGGTCGTGGTAAAATCTAAGAGATTGGTGGTAACCGAACGTCCAGGCATGAAACCATGTTGATCGCCAGAGATGTAGCATTTGGTGCGCTCGAGAATGAAACCACTCACTATAATCTCAAACAATTTAGAGGCAGCTGACAGATTAGTGATTCCCCGGTAGTTTTTGACGTCACGTTTGTCTCCTTTCTTGTGTACCGGAACCATCAAAGACTCCTTCCAGACTGCGGGAAATTTCGATTCGGCAAAAGATTTGTTGAAGATCCTGCAGAGCGGCTCGACAAGAGCTCCATTAGTGCGACAATACACTGAAGACGGAATACCATCTGGTCCAGGCGAGAATGTACATTTTATTTTCTTGATGGCATTATTTACCATCAAGGGCGTTATCTCAAAAATATCCACGTCTACAAGGTTCAATGGAACGTCCAAAACAGCGGAGTTAAGTTCACTCGGGTTAATACTTTCCGCAGCAAACACTGACGAAAAATGAGTAGCAAAAATTTCACATTTTTCCTTACTTATAGACGTTTCAACATCATTCAAAAACACGCTAGCTGGCATAGTAGTATTTTTCCTCTTTGAATTTACATAACTCCAAAAACTCTTGGGGTTTCGCCTTAAGTGAGTTTGTACCCGTAAAACGTAAGATTTGTAGAGTGACGAGTTAAGTTTACGGTACTCATTACATGCCAAGTGAAAACTACGCTTATTTGCCAGGGAACGGTATCGCCGGAGTTTACGTTGTGAAGCATTTCGTGTTCGTTTTAGTTTTCGTAGCAAAGCAGAGCTCCATGGAGGAGAAACAGCGGGACGACGATAAGGAACATTCGTGTCTATCCAATCATTTAGTACAGCGCACAGCATTTCAGCCATTTCATCAGCATTTAGTCCAGCAAAAAGAGCATCCCAGTCAATGACAGAAAGAAAATCCCAAAGAGCATCGAAGTCAATTTTGTTATAGTCTAACGCCCGCACAACATTCTTATTCACACCATGCGATGGTACATCGTCATCAACTAAAGATGGTACACAGACAACCAGTGGCGGGTGATGAAGGTCAATCGGTAATAGTGGTGAAACAGAACTCGAGATTTCAACAGGAAGATCCATTGGAATCCATTAGAAGCACATAAACTACAAAAGGACTCTGGCCCTTCGGACTGACGAGTGTATTCGAGTCTTACTAGTGCGACGGCTCTTTTCTTTTCATCAATTTCATAATGGCTAGCACCTAGACTCACTTGATTATGGCAAGATAACTCTTGAAGTTATTGAATACATTTCCAAACATAGTTGGAGTGCTTCATAGCTAGGTAATTAATCATGTCCTTGCTGCTCGGGTCAAGACTGCGGAAATCCATTGTTGTTGTTTTGAAAATGCTCAATGCCAAAAATCAACAAATATGGCCGTTTTTCTTACTGCGAATAATTCATGCACGGGAAAACAAAGCCGGCTAACGAATGGACAACATACGTATGTAGCTCTTCGTGCACCGTACGTCCACAATCCATATGAAAACCTGAACAAGGAATGCTCCCGGCGGAAGGCCCTCGACCGACGGTAAAAGCATATTTAAATATTCACTCTTGATGTATTATTACTGATGTGGAAATCATATGGATTACACACACGAAGCCGGGTGGAAAGTGAACAAAATTATAACTTACAGTTCCAGAGAAACGCATGTACGCTTCCGTTATTTCCGGCTTGGCATAATACTAAGCTTTTGGCGTCGCATCTCCAAAGTCCATCCAAACACAGGTGGACGATAAATCTATTACTCACTATGGTACTGTGTGTGTTGCTAGATAATTTGATTGCTTGGTGGGCAACGTGATGATTATTGTATGATGATTATCTGCGAATAATTCAGATGAACTCCAATGCGCGAATCGAATTTTGAATATACATCATTTTCAATACTTAAAGTATGTATTCGTATTTTTTTTTTGTTCAGCAAAATGTGCAAGTGAAAGAAGATATAGTGCAAAGAAGTGTGGATGTATGGATGCGTACACTCAAATTTCATTGGAGAAATGTTGGAAGCAAGAATCGATTTTTTTAACGAAAAGCTGATTGGCAGGATTTGTCGTTCCAGGTAAGTTCGATTTTCCATGGATGAAAATGGATGAAATTTAAGAAGAAGTAACTCAAGAGCATTACATCGATACAATTATATTTTGCATTATTGTCCGCTGAAGCAGCTCCTTCGATAAGCCAAGTTTGATGTTTTAAAGAAATTTAAACAATATATTTAATTAAATCATAAAAAAATACATTAATCAAGATACGACATAGGGCAAATCACTGCTCCGGCAGAATCTGTTCCTATTATCGTCAGGGGGGTAAATGAAGACCTAGAGCGCAAATTTATGCATAAACCTGCACCATGTTGTAGAAAATTGATGAACCAAAAAATTAAAAACTATTTACCTTCCTGACGACAATAGGGTGTATTACCAAAGCCGGCATTTCCCATATTTGATGAGAATTTGAAATTGTTTCGAACCTCTTAGCGGTATCCTTGTTTCGATCTAAAAGTCGAGTGGCGTGAATAATTTCCATTTAATTCCGCTATAATTACTTATTAGATACCTGTTCAAGTGGACTAATGTACTTTACACTGATGAAGTCTTGTAACATGAGACCATGTCCCATTACATTAAATATCCTAAAAATTGTAATGGTTTGCATGTTAGGAGTCAGGATTAGAAATTATATTATTTATAAAAACTCGCCCATTCACGCGCCGTCCGCTATCAAACTGCTCGACTGCACTTGAGCACCCTCTTCCACCAATTCTCATGGGTTGGTCACCGTGGGTAAGAGGAAATGCTTTCGGCCGATAGCGAGAAAACTCCGGGTTCGAAGTGCGGGAATCGGAGTTCAGGGACTGATCAGTACACTGGTCATATAAATATTTTGTAAATAGTGTAAAGGTGTATATAGCCTTAGATATAAGTAGTTATGAATTCAACCAACACCCAATCAAACCCATTACAACAATAATGCTGCGCACTGTACGCAATAAGAACCATCTAAAGATTCCTAACCACCCTATTATGCAAAACTCAATAGTTCCAAATAAACAGTTGAAGTGACCGGTAGCAAACCATTGTTTCCCTTGGATATCGTTCTGTCGCGAATAAAGAAAGTCGTCAGTGAACACAAGTGTTTAAGTTTCTTCCAATCCAAATCCAGATCACAAGATTTCAGTGTAGGCCTACTGTGACAACATTACGTACCGTCGATCGGTTTCGGAACACGCGTGGGTGCGAAGTTTTCTGTACCTTCATCATCGATAAGTGATATCGATAAGTGTAGTGTGGTGTCGATTGATGATCCGTCTTGTTCCCGTGATTTGATGCGCCGCTGTTGCTAATAGCGGGAAGTAAAACCTTCGGTGGCCGGCAATTCGAGTTCCACGCTCGAACAGGGACCATCATCCCTAATCCCTCACGCGGTGCCAGTGTACTGCCTTCGAACCGGTCCCCAATCTCCGTAACGTCTCCATCATCATCCATGCCAACCCCATCCAAAAATGTCAACGTTGATTGTGAACATCAGGAACATTGGCAACCGGATTCAGCCATTTCAACCAAGCAAATTCCTTGGCAAGGATGATTCGCTTTTGACGGAGTACTTTATGTCTCTAAAGCTAGTGTCCAAAGATGAATATGAGATCTATAAAAATCCAAACCCGCAGTCCGATATGTTTTGTCATGTTCGATCTATGCACTGGACCAAAGAAACGGATGAAATAACACGTGAACTTTTCGACCAGTTTTTTAAAGAAGAAGATGAGGTCAATGTTTTTCCAATCATTATCGACAAGGGAACTTTGAAGTTGCGAGTAAAGTTTAACGCAATTTATTCGTTGATTGACGGTAAGGCGGCAAATGCGATATGTGTGATGAACGTGTTGGACCATCTTACTTTCATTCACGGCTAAATTTGGTGGAAAACCTGATCAGAAATGCTGCTAAGAAAGCTGTTCCCAACAATCCAGCATTGTGACATCCAGATGTTAAGAAACAAGTTCGCCGGATAGGTGATGAGCTTGAAGAGCATTTTAAAATGAACGTTAATCGCCCAAAAGCTAGAGGCTGGAGGCTCCTAGCAGAACCACAGAATTTTGCAGCAATTCTTGGAATAAGTAGTGATTTGGTTAACAATATTCAACTCATAAGCAACCTTGCACTCTCTTCAAAGAAGCTGGACTCCAGTAAAATAAAAAACCTTGTACTCTGATATTGAGCAACAACACCGACAGGAATTTCTATTTGTGAAGCAACTTCCTCCTTGCCTACACAAGTATGAACACTTGCCGAAGCTGGTTGACCGTTAGGTATCGAATTATATTTGAATAATATTTTAATCATCAAAATTTGTAATCTGTATATATTAATTTTTGTTTTATTTTTAGCCGTTAACGATGAACTTCGTGGACGAGCAACCTGAAGAAATAAGCACCAAACGGCACAAGTTTGCTCGGCTTCATTTCTCACGGATAACTTCTGCAGAGGACAATCTTGACTTTGTCTGATCCCAAGATGTCCTATATGTCGGTTAAATCAAGTGGGGGAAAAACAGCACTGGAAACTTGACCAGGACTTCAAAGCACAGATGTTGAAGTTTTGTGTATTTCACGAAGATGAAATTTTAATTGACAGTGGAAGCGATGGCAGTGATGAACAAGAGTAGTGTGACAGTGAGAATGAAGGCTGTTGAATTGGTGAAAGTGAAAACAATATAAACTTTGATTTGAAGTGGTCCGAAAGTTCCCATATGTTTTATTTGAAGAAGAAACAAATTTAGCGACGAAAGGAACCAAAGTAATACAAAAATGGATAAATGAGGCATAATCAGCCATATCTTCGTTATACGAGCCGTGCGGGCTGCAATCGATTCTCCATAAAATTTTACTAACGACTAGCCTTATTTTGTTCATTTTGAGTCACACCGAACAAAGCACTTTCTGCTTAACATAGAAATATTAGGGGGATCGGGGTAAAATCGACCATATATTCGTTCACAGAGCTGAGCGGTAAATGAAACCAATAAATGATTTCCCAGAAAATTTTACAAAGAACTAGCATTATTTTATTGATCTTGAGTCACACCGAGCAAAGAAAATTGTGCAAAATATGAAAATATTAGGGGAACCAGGGTAAAATCGACCATATCTTCATTCACAGAGTCGTGCGGTGAACAAAACTAATGCTAAACGATTCTCCAGAATTCTTTACATGGGACTAGCATCATTTTGTTGATCTTGAGTCACACCGAGTAAAGGAGTTTCTGAACAACAAGGAAATATTAAGGGAACCAAGGGGAGTTTGTTCATTTACACTTCCGGTCCGCTTCCTAGCATCTGGCTAAGAAGTACCTGGTGGTCAGTCCCCCACCGATTACCTGTCGATCTGCCAAATTTTGGTAGACCGACTGCTTAGAATTATTACAAATTGTAATATTCTGCCCACTATATCACAAAATATTGCGAGTAGTTGAACGGATTGGAGATAAGGAAAGCATTAGGTATAGGACCAAGTCTCCCCCGGTTGGTACCAAATTAATGAGCGTAGGAATCAATAGAATCAATATCAGTTAATAATGCTATGAGGAGTCACCAACCGGAGGGGCGGACCAACTTGTTTTATCTCTATTTGTAGGATATCCACAGAAAAGAGGGCATGCCTCTATGATCACGAAGCTGGAGGAATCCTCATTCATCCGCATGCAGAATGGTTATCAAGAGCATACAAAACCAGGACGAGAACGATAAGGACTTGAAGAAGAAGGAAAGTAAACAGAAAAGGAAAGAAGCAACTAAGATTGGTAAGAATGTAACAGTTTTACTTATTATATACATAAAACCATAACTAAATACGCGCCAGAATAAAAAAACTGAATTTTGATTCTGGAAGTGTGATTGCATCTCATATATCCATTTGATGTATGGGTGTATTCATGCGTGGCTTATTGCATATGATAGCGACCTCAGAATGTACGTGTAGAAACAGGCATTCTCGAAATGGGTCGTTGGAACTGCAATAGAGCCATCACCTTTTATCTCCAGGGCTAAAAGTGTTATGCACTACATGATAGTATAATGTCAAAAATAGGTGCAGACAAATTTCTTCCATAAAAACACACACACACACACACACACACACACACGCACGCGCACACACACACACACAAAAGAGAAAGCGAACCCGTTCGCTAAAGGTGGCCTAGCGAGATCCCCAACCAGGAAAATGGTGGGATCCGGCGTGTCCGACACCTGTGGAAGTGCCACGGCATCGGAAGCAGGTGCCGCCAGACTAGGCGTGGCCATGGATGGGCCAGGACTCATCCGGGCCATGGATAGGATGCGGGAAAGCATCCCCAAAGTCGAAGAAGTGTCCGAGCAGTTGGACGTGATTATTGACTTCACGTCATCGCGTTGCAACATCGCTAAGGACCTGAAGATGAGCCTCCTTAGGCTACGCCTCACAGTGCAGGCTGCCTGTAAGGAGAGAGAGGAGCTGGAGGCCAAGCTCCTAGCCGAGCAAAGCGCCAAGGAACTGGCGCGGCTAGTTGCTACGGAGAGGGCGAGGGAGATAGCCTCGAAGCAGACGCAGACGGAAGTGTCCGTCTCCGTCGGAGACTCCACCCCATCTAACATGGGAGCAGGGAGCTCCAAGCGGGCTAGGCAGTCCCCGGGCGAAACGGCACCGGGCGCTTCAAAGAAGCGCATCGTGTCGGACACCCCTGTAGGCAAAAGAACCTACGCGAACGCGGCGGCGGGGTCAGAGGGTCCATCCTCGCGACCCGATTTAACGGGCCGCAAAGAGAGAGGCCCCGGCGCGGAGCCCAGCGCTGAAGGCGCGAATCCCAGCTCGAGAGTTGTCTCAAGCGCCGAAGGGGCCCGAGCGGTAGGGCCCCCATACAACAACCGCAGGTAGCACGGAAGCTACCAGGAGAACGAGGAGGACCACGGCAATGAGGGCCAATGGAAAAAGGTCCAAAATAGAAAGAAAACAAAAAAGAAAAGGAAAAGCGACAGGTGGCCCGCAAGCGCAACCGCGGTGAGGCTCTCATCGTCAAGACCGACGCGTCTAAGTACTCGGAGGTCTTGAAAGCGATGCGCGGGGACGCTAATTTGGCGGGCCTGGGAGCCGACGTGCGGAGTATACGCCGTACCCGCACCGGCGAGATGCTCCTGGAGCTGAGGAAGTCTACCCAGTCGAAGGGTCCGGCTTATAGAGACCTGGCAAGAAAGGCCTTAGGTGAGGGTGTGGAGGTACGCGCCCTCGTCTCACAGGTGACGATCCAGTGCAAAAACCTGGATGAGATCACCGAGGTAGACGAGATCTCCACTGCACTTAAGGAGCAGTGCAAGGTTGAGGTTGCCACCGCAGACATACGACTGCGGAAGGGTCCACTTGGGACCCAGGTTGCAACCATAAGGGTAGCGGCAGTCGACGCAGACGCGGCGTTGAAAGTGGCGAAGGTGAAGGTGGGATGGTCGATATGCCCACTTAGCCTACACCAGCCGCCGAAGGCATGCTTCAGATGCCTAGAGAGCGGGCACATGTCCTGGGAGTGCAAAGGCCCAGATAGGAGCAACATGTGCAGAAGGTGTGGCAGCACAAGCCACAAGGCGCGGGATTGCAAAGGTCCCCCAAATGCTTGATGTGTGCCGGGAAACCAAACGATAAGCACGTCATGGGGGGGGCGAGGTGCCCGGCCGCCAAGGGTAAACCAACGAGCCAACCATGATGCGGGTCACACAACTAAACCTGAACCACTGTGAGGCCGCCCAGCAGCTGTTGTGTCAGTCAGTTAGCGAGTCGGCATCGGATATCGCCATAATTTCCGACCCATACCGTGTCCCAGCCGGCAACGGTAATTGGGTCACGGACAGGTCCAATATGGCGGCATTATGGACGACGGGCAAGTACCCGGTTCAGGAGGTTGTGTCTTCCACTAATGAAGGCTTCGCGGATGTAAAAGTGAATGGAGTGTTCTTCTGCAGCTGCTACGCACCGCCAAGATGGTCGATTGAACTGTTTTCAAACATGCTCGACCGTATGACAAGTGAGCTAACTGGCCTCATACCCGTTGGTAATAGCAGGTGATTTCAACGCCTGGGCGACCGAGTGGGGAGCCGCCTTACCAACCCCAGGGGCCAGATTCTTCTGGAGGCCTTGGCTAGGCTCAACGTGGACCTAGCCAACGTGGGTACCAAGAGTACATACCACAGAAATGGAGCGGAATCGATAATCGACGTTACCTTCAGCAGTCCTGGGCTGCTCAATGACTGGAGGGTGGATGATGGCTACACCCATAGCGACCACTTGGCGGTTCGTTATTGTATCGTCCACAATACAAGGCAGCGTGCGGAAGGAGTAGCATCCACTCCATTCGCCCGCAGATGGAGGACGTCCTACTTTGATGTAGAGACTTTTAAAGAGGCGCTTGAGAGGGAACGGATTTTACGCGAAACCCAGGAACCTTGCGGCGAACGACTTGTGATGGCACTTACACGAGCGTGCGATGCGACCATGCCGAGGGAAGTCAAACCGAGGAATGGAAGATCGCCGGTGTATTGGTGGACAGAGTCGATTGCCGACCTCCGAAGAATTTGCCTCCACGCCAGACGGAGGATGCAAAGAGCGCGGTCAGACGCCGATAGAATCGAGCGCAGAGAGGTGCTTGTCGCCGCGAAGGCCGCTCTAAAGAGGGAGATAAAGGCCAGCAAGCGAGCCTGCTTCGAGGGCCTGTGTCAGAGGGCCAATGCGAACCCGTGGGGTGACGCCTATCGGGTAGTAATGGCCAAAACCAGGGGATCGGCGGCTCCAACCGAGCGTTCATCAGAGCTGCTGCAGGTGATCATTGGGGACTCTTTCCGAGCCACGACCCGAGTCCATGGCCCCCGCCGCCGTAGATTTGTCCCATGACCAGCGTTCCAGTATCCCAGACCTTAACGCTGTCATAGCGACGGAAGGGTGGACGGCCCCGCCGAACACCCGTGACCACGTGGGCATTGATAACGGCACAACGGGGGCCGGCGACGAGGCGACGGTGACGAATGACGAACTCATTGCGATAGCAAAGTCGCTAAAGGTGAACAAAGCGCCGGGACCTGATGGTATCCCGAACCTGGCCATCAAGACGGCTATCTTGCTGGATCCCGGAATGTTCAGGGTGGTGATGCAAAAGTGTCTGGACGAGGGCGTCTTCCCGGACGCCTGGAAAATTCAGAACCTTGTATTGCTACCAAAGACAGGGAAGCCACCAGGAGATCCATCGGCATATAGACCTATATGTCTGTTGGATACAGCGGGTAAGGTGCTCGAGAGGGTAATCCTCAACAGACTGGCAACGTACACGGAGGGTACAGGCGGTCTGTCGGACAACCAGTTTGGCTTCCGCAAAGGGAAGTCGACGGTGGATGCCATCCTGTCCGTCACCAAGACGGCTGAGGTGGCAATCCAGCGCAAGAGGCGAGGAGTACGCTACTGTGCAGTGGTCACCCTCGACGTGAGAAACGCCTTCAACAGCGCCAGTTGGGTGGCTATTGCCGACTCGCTCCAGCGCCTACAGGTTCCTGGTACCTGTACAAGATTCTGGGAAACTACTTCCAGAATCGCGTACTGGTGTACAACACGGAGGAGGGTCAGAAACGTGTACATATCACCGCAGGCGTCCCACAAGGTTCGATCCTGGGTCCGGTGCTATGGAACACGATGTACGACGAAGTGTTACGGCTCGAGTTCCCGAGCGGGGTGAAGATAGTCGGGTTCGCAGACGACATCACCCTGGAAATATGTGGTGAATCCATCGAGGAGGTGGAGCTGACGGCCTCACACTCCATCGGCAGAGTGGAGAGATGGATGCGCTCCAAAAAGCTGGAGCTAGCTCACCATAAGACTGAGGTCACGGTTGTCAACAACCGAAAATCGGAGCAATACGCTACGATTAGTGCAGGCAACTGCACTATTGAATCGAAGAGGTCTTTGAGGTATCTTGGGGTCATGATCGACGATAAGCTGTCCTTTACCAGCCACGTCGATTACGCTTGCAAGAAAGCCTCCGTGGCTATCTCGGCATTATCCCGCATGATGTCGAATAGCTCGGCGGTGCAAGGAGTAAGCGTAAACTCCTGGCCAGTGTCGCCCTGTCCATACTTAGGTACGGCGGGCCGGCATGGATCACCGCCTTGAACATGAAGTGCTACCTAGGTAAGCTAGAGAGTACACACAGGCTAATGTGCCTAAGAGTGGTTAGTGCATACCGAACGGTATCACGCGACGCGGTCTGTGTCCTAGCGGGAATGATGCCGATAGGCATCGTCATAAAAGAGGATGCAGAGTGCTTCGAGCAACGTGGAACAAGAGGTATCCGAAAGACCACTAGAGCCGCATCAATGGTTAAGTGGCAGAGGGAATGGAATAACTCCACCAAAGGTCGGTGGACCCACCGACCAATCCCGGAATTATCCGGGTGGGTCGGTAGGCGACACGGGGAGGTTAACTTCCACTTAACGCAGATTCTGTCAGGCCATGGGTGCTTTAGACAATATCTGCACAAATATGGGCATGCACAGTCCTCCGCATGTACCGAGTGCGCGGGAGCAGAGGAAACCGCGGAACATGTACTTTTCACATGTCCTCGCTTCGACGGCGCGAGATCCGGCATGATGGCCGTAAGCGGTCACGACACGACTCCGGATAATTTGGTCCCGAGGATGTGCCAGGACCGGGACATCTGGGACGCGGTATGCGTAGCAGCATCCCAGATTGTCCTCGATCTCCAATCGAAATGGCGAAACGACCAAAGGCAGGTCGAAAGGGCGACCTAACTACTGAAGACCTAAGTAGTTAGACATAGTGGGTGCTTAATTAGCACAAAAGCCCCCTCCCCGAAGTAATACCGAAAGGTGGTTCCGGGGAGGGAGAAAGGCTTAAGGCACGGGTGGGTTTTTAGTGGGTCGAGGAGTTGGCACCCTCATCCCCACACCCTGAGGTCTTCAGGTGTCTGGTTGCAGATTTTCCATCCCGTCTAAAAAAAAAAAAAAAAAAAAAAAAACACACACACACACACACAATGCGAACGTGGCGGTGGGGTCCGGGGGTCCATCCTCGCGACCAGCTACAGCTGCCAGAAAAGAGAGAGGCCTCGGCGCCAAGCCCAGCGCGAAAGGCGCAACACTCAGCTCGAGAGTTGTCTCAAGCGCCAAAGGGGGCCCGAACGGCGGGGCCCCAACTACAACAGCTATAACCAGCACGGAAGCAGATGCTAGTGCTAGGAGGGGGACGAATGACGACCCCAGGCGTGGCAGGGAAAGCCACTGGAACAAGGTCCGGAAAAAGGGAAGTAGGACGAAAAAAGAAAAGGATAAGTGACAGGTGGCCCATAAGCGTAACCGTGGAGAGGCCCTCATCGTCAAGACTGACGCGTCTAAGTACTCGGAGGTCTTGAAAGCGATGCGCGGGGACGCTAAACTGGCAGGCTTAGGCGCCGACGTGCGGAGTATACGCCGTACCCGCACCGGCGAGATGCTCTTGGAGCTAAAGAAGGCGACAACGCTAAAGGGCCCGGCGTATAGAGACCTGGCAAGGCAGGCCTTAGGTGAGGGTGTGGAGGTGCGCGCCCTCGTCTCGCAGGTGACGATCTAGTGTAGGAACTTGGATGAGATCCCCGAGGCAGACGAGATCTCCACTGCACTCAAGGAACAGTGCAAGGTCGAGGTTGCTGCGGCAGACATACGTCTGAGGAAAGGTCCACTTGGGACCCAAGTTGCAACCATGAGGGTAGCGGCAGTCGACGCGGACGCGGCGTTGAAGGTGGCGAAGGTGGTGAAGGTGGGATGGTCTGTATGCCCACTAAGCCTACACCAGCCACCGAAGGCATGTTTTAGATGCCTATAGAGCGGGCACATGTCCTGGGAATGCAAAGGCCCAGCATCATGTGCAGAAGGTGTGGCAGCACTAGCCAGAAGGCGCGAGATTGCAAAAGGTCCCCCCAAATGCTTGATGTTCGCCGGGAACCAGGACGATAAGCACGTCATGGGGGGGGGGGGGGGGAGGGGGGTTGGGCAAGTGCCCGGCCGCTAAGGGTATACCAACGAGCCAACCGTAGTGCAGGTAACCCAGCTGAACCTGAACCATTGTGAGGTCGCCCAGCAAATACTGTGTTAGACAGTTAGCGAGTCGGCATCGGATATCGCCATATTTCCGACCCATACTGCATCCCACCCGGCAACGGGAACTGGTTTGCGGACATGGCTAATATGGCGGCATTATGGACGACGGGCAAGTACCCGGTTCAAGAGGTTGTGTCTACCACAAACGAAGGCTTTGCGGTTGTAAAAGTGAATGGAGTGTTCTTCTGCAGCTGCTACGCACCGCCAAGATGGTTGATCGAACAGTTTACCAATATGCTAGATCAGATGACAACGGAGCTAACTGGCCTGACCCCGTTGGTAATAGCGGGGGACTTCAACGCTTGGGCGCTCGAGTGGGGGAGCCGCCTTAACCAACCCTAGGGGCCAAATACTTCTGGAGGCCTTGGCTAAGCTCAACGTAGACCTAGTCAATGTGGGTACCAAGAGTACCTACCATAGAAACGGAGCGGAATCGATCATCGATATAACATTCAGCAGTCCTGGGCTGATCAGCAATTGGAGGGTGGATGATGGCTACACCCATAGCGACCACTTGATGGTTCGATATTGTATCGTCCACAATATAAGGCAGCGTGCGGAAGGAGGAGCATCCACTCCATTCGCCCGCAGATGGAGGACGTCCTACTTTGATGGAGAGACTTTTAAAGAGGCGCTTGAGAGGGAACGGAACTTACGCGAAACCCAGGAACCTTGCGGCGAACGACTCGTTATGACACTTACACGAACGTGCGATGTGACCATGCCGAGGGAAGTCAAACCGAGGAATGGAAGATCGCCGGTGTATTGGTGGACGGAGTCGATTGCCGGCCTCCGAAGAACATGCCTCCACGCAAGACGGAGAGAATCGAGCGTAGAGGGGCACTAGTCGCCGCGAAGGCCGCACTAAAGAGGGAGATAAAGGTCAGCACGCGAGGCTGCTTCGAGGGTCTGTGTCAGAGGGCCAATGCGAACCCGTGGGGTGACGCCTACCGGGTAGTAATGGCCAAAACCAGAGGATCGGCGGCTCCAACCGAGCGTTCATCAGAGCTGCTGCAGGTGATCGTTGGGGGACTCTTTCCGAGCCACGACCCGAGTCTATGGCCCCCGCCGCCCTAGATTTGTCCCATGACCGGCGTTCCAGTATCCCAGACCTTAACGCTGTCATAGGGAAGGTCCATTAATTATGTCACGCAGTAAGGGGGGAGGGGTGGTTTGAGAAAACGTGACGATCCATACAAAAATATTTGGAGGTCCATACAAAAAACGTGACAAGGGGGGGAGGGAGGGTTAAAAAAAGTCAATTTTTGCGTGACGTAATTAATGAACGTTCCCATAGCGACGGAAGGGTGGACGGCTCCGCCGAACACCCGTGACCACGTGGGCATTGGTAACGGCACAACGGGGGCCGGCGACGAGGCAACGGTGACGAATGATGCACTCATTGCGATAGCAAAGTCGCTAAAGGTGAACAAAGCGCCGGGACCTGATGGTATCCCGAACCTGGTCATCAAGACGGCTATCGTGCTGGATCCCGAAATGTTCAGGGTGGTGATGCAAAAGTGTCTGGACGAAGGTGTCTTCCCGGACGCCTGGAAAATTCAGAACCTTGTGTTGCTACCAAAGACAGGGAAGCCATCAGGAGATCCATCGGCATTTAGACCTATATGTCTGTTGGATACAGCGGGTAAGGTGCTCGAGAGGGTAATCCTCAACAGACTGACAACGTACACGGAGGGTACAGGCGGTCTGTCTAACATTCAGTTTGGCTTCCGCAAAGGGAAGTCGACGGTGGATGCCATCCTGTCCGTCACCAAGACGGCTGAGGTGGCAATCCAGCGCAAGAGGCGAAGAGTACGCTACTGTGCAGTGGTCACCCTTGACGTGAGAAACGCATTCAATAACGCCAGTTAGGTGGCTATCGCTGACTCGCTCCAGCGCCTCTCGGAAGCTACTTCCAGAATCGCCTACTGGTATATAATACAGAGGCAAGCCAGAAACGTGTACAGATCACCGCAGGCGTCCCACAAGGTTCGCTCCTGGGTCCGGTGCTATGGAACACGATGTACGACGAGGTACTGCGGCTTGAGTTCCCGAGCGGGGTGAAGATAGTCGGGTTCGCAGACGACATTACCCTAGAGATATGTAGTGAATCCATCGAAGAGGTCGAGTTAACGGCCTCACACTCCATTGGCATTGTAGAGAGATGGATAAGCTCCAGGCAATTGGAGCTAGCACACAATAAGACTGAGGTCACGGTGGTGAATAATAGGAAATCGGAGCAACATGCGACAATCAGTGCAGGTAACTGCACAGTAGAATCGAAGATGTTCTTGAGGTATCTTGGGGTCATGATCGACGATAAGCTGTCCTTTGTCAGTCACGTCGATTACGCTTGCAAGAAAGCCTCAATGGCTATATCGGCATTTTCGCGTATGATGTCGAATAGCTCGGCGGTGCAAGGGAGTAAGCGTAAACTTCTGGCCAGCGTCGCCCTGTCCATACTTAGGTACGGCGGGCCGGCATGGATCACCGCCTTGAGTACCAAGAGCTACGCAAGTAAGCTAGAGAGTACGCACAGGCTAATGTGCCTAAGAGTGGTTAGTGCTTACCGAACGGTATTACGCGACGCGGTCTGCGACCTAGCGGGGATGATGCCAATAGGCATGGTCATAAAAGAGGACGTAGAGTGCTTCGAACACCGTGGAACAAGAGGTATTCGGAAGACCAATAGAGCCGTATCCATGGTTAAGTGGCAAAGGGAATGGAATAACTCCACCACAGGTCGGTGGACCCACCGACTAATCCCGGAAGTAACCGGGTGGGTCGGTAGGCGACACGGGGAGGTGAACTTCCACTTAACGCAGATATTGTCTGGCCACGGCTGTTAGACAATACCTACATAAATATGGGCATGCACAGTCCTCCGCATGCAGCGAATGCGCGGGAGTTGAGGAAACTGCGGAACATGTGTTCTTCGCATGTCCTCGCTTCGACGGCGCGAGATCAGGCATGTTTGCCGTAAGCGGTCACGACACGACTCCGGACAATTTGGTCCCGAGGATGTGCCAGGACCGGGACGCGGTATGCGTAGCAGCCTCCCAGATTGTCCTCGATCTCCAACAAAAATGGCGAAACGACCAAAGGCAGGTCGCAGGGACCACTTAACTACTAAAGCCCTAAGTAGTTAGACATAGTGGGTGCTGAATAAGCACAAGAGCCCCCTCCCCGAAATAATACCGAAAGGTGGTTCCGGGGAGGGCCGTTCCTTACTTTTATATGAAGTCTGTGTTAGGAAAGTACTGTGCATTTGGTTAATTTACTATTACAATTCGACATTATAAGACATCACCGTACATTTGCGTTATTTTAAATAGTTTAATGTTTAAAATCAATAGTTTTCATTATTGGAATCGACGCGTAGAAATATTTCCGATTGCGCAAGCTTTTGACACGAACAGCATACCAAATACAAATTTTACAAATGACGACCCTTACGAAATATCGAAAAAAAATGACTTTAACTAATGAAATCGTATAGAATGCAAAAATATGGCTTATACGTGCAAAAGTGGAGCCCATATACGTGCAAATTTCATTGTTTTCTTAAACGAGTTGATTTGATATCGTATGCGATTGAATATGTAGTAACAAATTTGATTTTAAAAGGTTAGCGATGTATATCCGATTAATTTTGCGACGCAGTACGATGAATTAATGACACATCTTGTAGAATTGCGAATTTGCACTCTTCACGATTAAGTAAGATCGGTTTGCAGGGCAGATCATTTCACGGACAGCATTAACAGCGGGTGGATAGTCATGAAGCAAATGAATATATTTTTTTGGCTCAGGAAGTACTAGCACACCGGTCCCAAGCTTAATTATTCGCCCCTAATAACGTAACTCACACCAACATACCCTCAAATATTGTGTCGAAATAACCTAGCGAATCAAAACAACAACAAAGATACTAGCAACAATCAATATGCAACTAGCGATTTGAAATTGGGTCACTGTTACAGAACCCCTTGGTCCGAAGTACATCTTGAAGCCAGCACCTTGCTGTGTTATTTTGACAGAATATTTGAGAGTGTGTTCGTGTGAGTTCATTATTAGGGGTGTATTATTGAGCTTGGGACCGATGTGCTAGTACTGACTGAGCCAAGAAAAAAATCGTATTTGTGCGGGAGCAATGGTCTTAGAGTTAGTCTATGATACTAGTACCAGTACTAGTACTAGATACTGAAAAGCACAAGAATTATTGCAAGGTACAGACTTCAAGGTGTACTTCGGACCTAGGAGTTTTACAACAGTGAACCAATTTCAAATCGCTAGTTGCATATTGATTGTTGCTTGGACAGTGCTTGTACATGCTTGTAATGCGAAAATGTTCAAACTTGAGTATTGGGTTAATTCGTGTAGCTAGTGATTAACTTCTTTCGAAAGTTTATTTGTTTATGTTTACTTTCAAGTGCTGCATCCAAACATTCTATTTGTTTCATTGCAAATTCGTCAAAATGTTCGTAAATGAAGTGATCATCAGTTTGTTGCTCGCCCAGAAGAAGCCGATATTGATTGCCAAGGTGGAAGTGTGCCATTTGACAACAGTTTACCGCATAAAAAAGTCCCTGCAGGATGGTCTTAAGCAGCGGAAGCCGGGAAGCGGACGTCCGCGCTGTGCACGCACGCCGAACATGATCAAATCGGTCCTTACAAAAATTGCTCGCCAAACGGTGCGTTCCAAAAGAAAACTTGCAAAGGAAGCCAATATTTCGGAGAAATCCATGCGGAGAACGATCAAAGAAGACCTGCATGCAGTTTCCAGAGCCAGAGTGAAACGCTACTTGATTACGGACCGGGTCAAGGAACTACGAGTGAGTCGTTCCAAAAGATTGCTTTCCTTGTTGAAGAAGGAAAAAATGATAATCCTGTTCTCCGACGAAAAGCTTTTCAGCATCGATGCTGTGGCCAACAGCCGCACGGACCGGTTCATTTCACCGCATAAAATGGAGAACGTTCCATGAAAAGGTGTCATGGATTTTGACTTGGTGGCGTCCAACGGTTTGAAAATGCCGCCTGTTTTCATTGATGCTGGAGTTAAAACAATACCGAAGTGTACATTTTAAAGGACCAAGTGCTTCCCTGGGTGAAGGCCAACTTCTCCGAGGACCAAAACGTTGTCCTACAGCAGGATGGAGCGCCGTGTCACACGACCAATCGAACCCAAAAATGGTTGAACGATAACATGAAGTTTTGGCCGAAGGATTTGTGGCCCTCTAGCAGTCCAGATCTTAATCCGTTGGATTATTTGATTTGGGCATATGTTGAAACACGAGCCTGCAAAACATCACACCCTAGTGTGAAAACCCTGAAGTCAACCGTAACACGCACATGGCAGTCAATGTCGGAGGACTACGTCTGAAAGGCACGCTCTTTCTTCCGGCGTCGGCTCGAGGATGTTATTAATAAAAACGGAGGACACAATGAATAAATTTGTTTAAAAGAACTTTATAAAGCTTTCGAAAATGTTAATATTATTGCTTGAATTAGTTGAAAATGGGATTTGAAAAAACGAAAAGGTGAGATATGTCATGACATATCTGCAAAGTCGCCGTAGGACTGCTTGTTGATGTGGAGGAATTGTAATAGAATTAATAAATATCTACTTTATTTTGTTCAGTCTAAAGACTCATCAAACCATCTGTTATTAGTTTTAGTTTTCCACGAAAATTAATATAGTCAACTCTTTATAACTCTTGAAGTGACCCTCAAAAGGGCCGTTTGGTATTCAGTTGTTCGCTGTTCCTGGAGTGATCCGGTAATTGTCGAGTACCAGATGATGATTTGGTAGACAGTCGAATGGGTGGTCGTTGTTGTTGGGTCTGTTCCATGGAAGAAAAGCATATAATATTAGTCTTTATGTGTTTTAAGAGCGTTAATACTGTGTATGAAAATCTTTAATTCAACTCTTTAGAACTCCTTAAGTGGCCCTGAAAAGGGCCGTTTGGTATTTTGTCGTTTGTTGTTTATGGTCCGAGTAGTACAGACAATGGTCCAGTGCTAGGTGATGGTTGGTTGTCGAATGGGTAGATGTTGTCATTCCAGTTCATGTTCCACAATATCGACTACCTGTTGATTTAATGGTTCGGGTGCTTCGAATGCGAGTACAGACAACATAGGTCTATGATACGAAAAATATGAACAATAACGTCTGCACTCTACGCCGATACTTTTAACAAACGTTAAATCTATACAAGAACCACCAAGTGTGGTTGCTTTATTCCGAAGGTTTGCTAAAGTAAATTTTAAATGTTTTTGCATAAAATCTAGAAAATCTATTATGTAGAAGGAGATGTTTGCTCATCACCATGAGGCACCAAGAGTGAAGATTAATGTTTTTGACTAGAATGAAAGATGTGAAGAGAAAGTGTTGAAAGTTCCGTCAGAGTACGGCAGGTAGGAAATCTAACTTTAGTGATCGTCAGTCGGTGCGAATCAAAACAAACCCAAAAAAGGAGAGAGTTCCTCTCCCATGTGCGCATCAGTAAACAGAGTGCACACAATAGATCGCTAGAATAACTATACAAGCAACAGTGGTACATGAGCGTCTTCCAACCGGACATTTTTGCCTGTTGAAGTGGCGGACTTAGTCCGTGCTTCAACCTACCCCGCAGTAGAATGTTAGGCAACAATGTCGTTGGTTCGAGTACCACTGTACACATGCCCTTTTCGCTCAATTTTCCTAAAACATCTGCTATATTTCCAAGCCTGCCGCACACTAGCGGAACTTTCAAAACTTTCTCTTCATATCTTTCATTCTAGCCAAAAACATTGTTGTTCATTCTTGGTGCCTCATGGTGATGAGCGAACATCTCCTTCTACTGTATGTTTAGTTTAAGTTTTTTTTCTGTGTATGTGTATTTTTTTTATTTTTCAAAAAATGTTCAAGTTAAAAGAAATCCATAAGTTGTATAGTTATAAGTGTTTCAATAATTTAGAATTTAAATTTCATGTGTTATGTGACCATACTTTAAATTTCCACCCTCTTTCCCATCCGTAATTTGTAATTCCTATTAACCTCGAGACGGCCGCGAGTAATCGGTTTTATCCCCCTAACTTTAGTTTTAAGATAAATGATGTATAAAAAAACATAAAAACTTGGCTCTGTAAAGTTGATTCGATTGAGCCTGTACAAATTTAAAAAAAAAAGTTACGACCAGCTGGGCACTGCTGGGTACCGACCGCCAGCTGCTGCTTTAACTACCATAACTACCTTGCATTACGCCAGCTTTACCTCCCACCGGGAGATCCGCTCAGCTCCAATGCTGCCGAACGAATGAGGCATTTGTTCGGAAATGTGCCTTTTATCATGGCATCGGGTACCATTGCATGAACAAAAGGGGGTATCAACAAAAGCAATGAGAATCAAATTCATTAAAAGGGGAGGGGAATCTGATGTTTCGCCAAACACTAGCGTGAAACAGAATCTACTTCTCGAGAACAGAGAATAAGAAGAAGAAGACAATGGGAGACGTCTCTTGCTTAGATTTGAAAACTGTGCTAGGAAATTTGGTTAATTTACTCTGCGAATCGAAATTATAAGACATCACCTTACATTTACGTTATTTTTAATAAGTTAATGTTAAAAATCAATTAACTTGATTACCAAAACTGATACGTAGAATTATTTCCAATCAATTGGTGCAAACGATATGAAAATCTATTATGCAATGACTTAGTTATTATCGCTCAAAATATCCAAAACGACCCGTAACGCGGTCGATTTCAGTAATTTTAGAACGGCGCCCCAGTATAGAAATGAAAGACGTAGTCCTACGTCAAAAAAATAGAACAAATTTTCGCATTATTTTCTGCTGTACCCTGTACCTTGTTGAATACATATACTGCCGTGAAACGCATATCAGTCCCATATTAATAGAAAAGCAAGCAAATATGGGACTGATATGCGTTTCACGGAAGTATACGAATATTCATTTTCTTAAGGACTGTTCATTAAAGAAAGTGTACAATTTTTAGCAATGGTTAAGGGTTAAAACAAAACGAAAAATTGTTAATTTTTGCTAAGTGTGTAACATTGTTTACTTTGTCAACACACCTTGAACTCGAATAAAAAGAACAAGACAATTTGAACCATTTGTGACCCGTTTTTGAGGACCCGGATAGGGAAATGCATATTTTTAACCTGTTTATACGGAGGTTTTTATGTGAGCAAAAGTAGGTCATTTTAGGTAGGCCAAACCTCGAGCAGTGACATTGGTTTGTATCCAACGCGTTGAGTTTTACTCTAGAAGGGCTGCAAAATGGTGAGTCGACAACTGGGATGAAGCTTACAACCCCAACATAGCTATGGTCCTCACAAGTTCCTACCTCATGCTTCCACAGGTCAAGAGATGACAAAGACTGCCAGCTAAGGGTTGCGTACTTAGATGGAACACAGATAAAAAGAAACATTAAATTTTCGGCGTTATCTAATGCACGTAAAGGCAATGCTAGATTTGGCAAAAAATTATAGGATTCATGTAAATTTAAGCCAGATAACGCCTGAATCAAGTCTGTTGAATGCGAGATTGCAAACATTGTTGAATGCAAACATTGTTTACGTTTCCTTTGGCTTGCAATTAAACGAAGCCAAATTTTACACGCTTGTTAAAATTAATTATTTTTTTCTTTGCAAGACGTAGGTTGGGTTCTCGGTAAGTGAACGGTTGGAAGTGCATTAACTAACTGTAGCTGCTTTTTACATGGTCAAGTAATTTAGTTTTTCTAGTGTAAAATTCCATGTAGGTACATTATTCGAAATTAAATTTTTTATAAATAGCAATTGCACAGATAACAAGAAACATTGAATTTTCTGCATTTCTAATGCACATAAAGGGAATGCTAGATTTGGCAGAAAATAAGGGGATATTTTATGTAAATTTAAGCCAGATAACGCCTGAATCAAGCCTGTTGTATGAAAGATTGCAAACATTGTTGTATAACTCATCAAGGACTACAACCAATTGCGATGTATACGTCTCCTTTGGCTTGGAATTAAACGAGCGGAAATTTTACGCGCTTGTTAAAATTAATTTTTTTTTTTTGTGTGTGTCTTTTATGATATATTTTCATATGAGAAATCCTAAGCCGTAGTCTTCCGAAGGTCTTCACTGAGATCGACTGAACCTGCTACAACAAGCCATCGCGTAGGCAATTTTCTCAAAACAATCTGATGAGAATAGTCCTGCAGCCATAGGTAATCTTTGCACAGATGGTAGGTTCTTATCACATCACAACGCGTTGCGTTTTACTCTAGAAGCAAAGTCAAAGTGGTAATTAGGGATTGTATGCGTTTAATGGACCCTGTGCGTATAATGGACACCCTGCCATATATTTGCCATTATTATTTTGTTATTATCGTATTTAACCTAAGCATTGTCAGTTAAAATACATAGTATCAACACTAAAACAAATGTAGAAGGAGATGTTCGCTCATCACCATGAGGCACCAAGAGTGAACAACAATGTTTTTTGGCTAGAATGATAGATATGAAGAGAAAGTTTTGATAGTTCAGCTAGTGTGCGGCAGGCTTGGAAATATGACAGATGTTTTTAGGAAAATTGAGCGAAAAGGGCATGTGTACAGTGGTACTCGAACCAACGACATTTTTGCCTAACATCCCACTGCGGGGTAGGTCGAAGCACGGACTTAGTCCGCCACTTCAACAGGCCTGTTGTTCGCTTTTAGAAAAGGAGCCCCTATGGGAAATCCTCTATCCCCATTCCTCTGTGAACTCTTTATGGCGAATTTGGAGACAATCCTAAAAGCGAAAGGATTACTCCCAACTCGTTGGTGGAGATACGTCGACGACATCTTCGCCGTAGTAAAAAAAGACGATCTCTCCCTAATTCTTCAAGAAATCAACAATCTCCTCAAAGGCATTAAGTTCACCCATGAAATAGAAAAAGGATGGAAAACTTGCATTCCTCGACCTTCTAGTAAAGAGAGAATTATTGTCGCCATCTCCTTTAGAGTTTGAAATCTTCAGAAAACCCACAAACACCCAAAGAGTCATCCCATACACTTCAAACCACTCTTTTCAGCACAAAATGGCCACTTTCCACCACATGATCCACCGGATGTTGACCCTTCCTCTCATTAAAACTGGAAAAGCCAAAGAATTAGCATATATCTTCGAAACTGCTAGACTCAATGGGTACGAAAAGAGGACAATTCAAACGATCATCAACAAAAAGGAAAAACATCTTCATAGGAAATCACTAACAACCCTCTCAGACTCACCTGAACCCCTAAAACGTGTATCCGTCCCCTTCGATAAAGACATTACACAAAAACTTAAACCACGACTTAGGGAATTTGGCTTAGACTTAGTTTTTTCTAGTAGGCAAGACCAATTAGCATCGATGTTAGGCTCCACCAAAGATTCAGTAGACACATTAGGCAGAGCAGGGGTATACAGAATCAAGTGTAAACATTAGGGTGGCTCACCGTTTATATGAAAAAACGTAAACTTGACCACATGAAGCCAGAACAGCTCTTTTTTGGATCCATTTGGGGTCCCAAACAACCGTGTAAAATTTGGTAACGAATGGTTGCAAACCGGCTTCCCGCATTGCGTTTGAAATTTGTATGGAAATTAGTATGGAAAAACGTACTTTTTTGCATTTTCATCCCTAGAGACCCCATTTTTGCTTGGATCACGTAACTAATCAATTAAATGTATAGTCCATAATGTGCCCAACAACTTTGTCCAAAGATGTGCGGCGCTAAAATGTCCCTAAAAAAAGTAACAGCTTTTCTAAGATTGTTGGATCGAATTAAATACCGAAAATATTTTTTTCTGCCAACACTGCCAGTGTACCAATGGAAGCCAGATTTCAATCCGCAATAACTTTGGCGTTTCTTGTCTTATCGATTTGGAATGTTCAGATGAACTACGCATAAACATTTACACAACTTTATGGGTGTATGTGGAGATGCCTCCCCCCCCGCATGGTACAATCTATCATACCAAACGTATGATTGATTTGTTTGTATCGAAATCATTGACATAAGCCTATAAGACTGATCAATTTTTAAATAGCTCATCCGAATGTACCGACTCTATTAGATGAGAAACTCCGGAGATGGTGGTGGAGGGAATATAGTATGCCCCCCCCCCCCCCTCACCTCCCTCTACCAAATGGGCATATGAGGTAGAGCAAATGTTTTTAAATAACATATCTAAATAAACCAACTCGACTAGATACGAAACACTAAAGTTATTTCAGTTTGCAACAGTATTTCCATTACTATGAATTGAGGGAGACGGGTTTGGTTGGCATTTGGGCATCTCCAAATACACCCATAAAGTTGTGCAAATATGTATGAGTAGTTCATCTCAACATTCCAAATCGATAAGACAAGAAACGCCAAAGTTATTGAGGATTGAAATCTGGCTTCCATTGATACACCGGCAGTGTTGGCAGAACAAATCATTTTTAGCAATTAATTCGAATCATCGATCTTTGAACACCTATAACTTTTTTAAGGAACGTTTTAGCGTAGTACTTCTTTCGACAAAGTTGTTAGGCACATCCTGGACTATACTTTTAACTGATTAGTTAAAGGTTTCATGCTAAACTGAGGTCTTTAGTAATGAAAATGCAACAAAGGATGTTTTCCCATACTAATTTCCATACAAATTTCAAACGCAATGCGGGAAGCAGGGCTACAACCAATCATCCCCAAATTTTACCTGGTTGTTTTTGACCCCAAATGGATCCAAAAAAGAGCTGTTCTGAAAAAATGATCATGTTGAGCCACCCTAGTAAACATTGCAGCAAAATATATGTAGGTCAAACAAAGAGAACCTTGGCAACAAGGTTCAAGGAGCATCTAGCGGAGGTAACTAAGGCTGTCAAACAGAACGAGAAAGGAATTTCACATAACTTCAAATCAACAGTCGCAGAACACATCTTCACGGAAAATCACGACATAACGACGAATGACATCACAATATTACGGACTACATCTACACCCTGGAAATTAGACGTCGCAGAAAGCTTAGAAATAAACAAACAACAGAACACAAATCTACTAAACAAAGACCAAGGCAACGGTTACACATGGCTCTTCAACTTACTACCCAAACGACATCAAACCCGACGAAGAGGAGCACCCGCTGCTACACAATAAGTATGTTAGGTATAGATGAGAAAGAAGCGAGTTAGATATTAAGTAAACTTGTTTTCGACTCAGGATAGGTATAAACAAACTAATAATAAGATAGGTATAAACAACATAATGATAGGTAAACGTTTTGTATTTAGAAAATAGTATATATACGGCAGGTGGCGAAGGTTTTCTTTCAGTCGAGTTATTAGTACGAGACACTGAAGAAGTCTGCACATTGTAGACGAAATACGCGTATCTGCCGAAGATAAGCAAAGGTAGTTGGAATTAAATGGAGATTACTAATTTTTCTTCTAATTTATCATTATTAATTATTTTTACCTGAGCACTGCATGGTACAGTGATTTGTAAGAATTTTCGTTACAGGAGAGAAAAAAGGAAACTGATCATGTAAATAAATTGTAGATAATAAAGAGGCATTTTCAGCACGTTAATACTTAGTACTTATATTCAATTTTACTATGCAGATATAAAAACAATGAAAAATTGTAAAATAGTGTATAAACTTTGAGGGTCCATTATATGACTGATTGGAAGTGCTTTGTTGCCTATTTCCAACCCCTCATTTCTTTTTGTAAGCAAACTGAACTTATTTTATGCTCACCGTCTAAAGTGGAAGTTGTTGATCAAAATGGGAAAAATTAATAAATGTAAGCATACCTACACGGAATCTGAAGTGCAACAGTGCATTCGATATAATACAGTGAATTCGATATAATACAGTGAATTCGATATAATACACATGCTAGCGTGGTAAAAAGTAGCTCGGTGTGCAGAGTAGTGTTTGGACATGGCTGAATAGCATTGAATTGTAATTTTAATCAAAAACTTTTGTTTTTGTGATCAAATGGTGTACGAATAAAGTCGTTGTGTTCACTTGCACGAGTGTTATCAGCGTTCAAATACCTTTCACTTCAGGTAACGCTCTCATTTTTCAAAATTTTGAAATGACACCCAGAAAATAGAAACGTAGTCCTACGTTAAAAACTGAGTAATTTCGAACAATGAATGTTGTTGTTTATAGAATTGGCAAAAAGCGTATAGTGCATTGTATCGGCAGTGTCCCAGTTTGTTAGGAAGTTTGGAGAAACGTGTTCTCTTGAAGATTTACAGAAATTTGGATGCAAAAGGGGCATTGGGCTAAAAAAAGGAGCTGGCAGCGGTACACCTTTTGAAATCGAATAAACCGTGTTCCGTTCGTGAAATTGTAAAAAAAAGAATAAGAAGCAGAAAGCACCCAAAAGGACGGATTTACAGAAAGCTTCTTCGAAAATACTGTCACGGAACTTGTATGACGTTCTCCTCCTAAATCCGAACTGGTGTATTTTGACGGACGACGAGACGTACGTTAAATTGGTTACCAGAACACTTCCGGAGCCGCAATTTTTCAACGCTGGGCAGAGGACAGATGTGTCTGATAATGTGCGATACTTCTTTTACGTTGAAGATGCTCAAGAAGGAAAAAGTCGATTTTGTCGAAAAATTCCAAAATCCTTCAAACTGCCCTCAACTGCGTCCTATCGAAAGATACAAGGCAATAATTAAGCGGCATCTTAAGAAAGATGAAAGAGAAGCATGCTCTGTTGACTGCTTCAAGAAAGTTTGGTCTACACACAACAAAAAGTTACGACGAAAGTTGTGCAGAATCTAAGGGGTGGTATTTAGAGGAAAGTCCGAGCGTTCTTCAGAAATAAGAAGTAAATATTCAAACTCACATAAATTAGTTCATATGTATGTTGATTTTCATATATATAGAGGAAAATTATGAATTTGTCAAAATATAAGTATTTTGCTCAGAGAAACAGGTGTCAACATTTTTTTAAATGAAAAGTCTCTTATTAAAGTCACGTTAAGTAAAAGGAAACGTGCTAATCGTTTCCTTATAGCTGCATCATTTGCCAAACATTCTCGGAATAGAGCAGCATCTAATTACCGCTAGCAATATACAAGGCTGTTATAAGGCGAATGTTGTGCTTTGTGAGAACGGTTTCTATGGTGAAGGGTGAGTGACAGTTATTCAGAATTTGTTTCAAGTCTATTCTGACGAAGGAGAAACATTTGCTAACTTCGTCAAAGTGGCAAATGCAGCTTGCAAAGTAAAAATTGAAATGAACACGAAAAGCAATTAGAAAATTGAATCTTAAACAGAGCTCTGTCAGCTGCAAAAGTCCTAATGAAAAAGTTAAATATAAACTTGATTCCATTTTCGGTTTCTTTTCGGTGCTCCTCATCGTGCTTAAGCGTAACTTTTGGGCAAAAATTCTGTTCCTTGCTTGCGGTCACTTCATCGGAAAACTTTTCCAAAAGCATGGAGCAGTTTCTAGTGAATCTGAGTTCAGGATTCTTTCTGTAGGCGGTGACATTTACAGAAGCTCGTTACGATTTCTGAGAAACACCCTATGCATAGTATTTATATGTATGCAAGTTCCGTTGCTACGATAATACTGGAAACTTAGTTCCCCGAAGAAAGTTTAAACTTTTCCTCACGTTCATGTTGATTTTTTGCTCTCCGGGAGAAGACACTAATTAGCGGGATAGAGGCTGTTACAGAAACGAGTAATTGTACAGCGTGTAGAAGTGTATCGGGAAAACATGCTTTTCGCATTTTTGCAGCCACTTCCGAAGATTTTGAAGCACCTGAATTAAATCTTTGGGACTGAAGCACTTTTGATATTTTTTTTTAAAAGCATCTGCTACGAAGACTATTATTAATTCAGCCAGATTTTATACCTTTTAATTAATATTCCGGGCACACTTATTGATTAATTTATAGCATCACGATTCCTGAACCTTCTTTCGTTTGTAAATCTGAGTTATCCATCGTATTCCCCTCCGAGAAGCGACAAATGCTTATGATATTTATTTTCATTCCATCCAGCTCGAGACCATACCAACCTCTGGTGAAAATTCTCAATCTGAGTCAGGGACGATGGAATGGCTCGATTCGTTTAGAATCCAATGGTGGGGGTCTCGGTATGAACACTTTAGATCGTGACACGTTTGCAATAGAAATTATTTCACATTTTCTTACACTTAGCCCAGCGCTCGCCTCCCTTGGGTGAATGTGGGTGGAATGAGATTTAGAAGCGCAGCGTGATTTCATGACTTTGCCTTGAAATCCCTTTCAACTGCTTTCTGTGAAAAGTTCGCTTTCCCCGCAGAGGGCGATGAAGTGTGACGCACCGAGGGACGCGGGAAGCATTCTTGCTTTGACGGAGCAAATATTTAATTAGGTTTGACGGAGCAGCTGTTGCGATTATATAATTATATAATTATTGTTATAAGTATGGGAAATTTTCAGCACTTTCTTGCTTATATCCATTTTTATGACAAGCGCTGGCTGCGTTCGAACTGTGATTGAGCTAGTAAAACGAAACGAAATATTCTTGCAGGGTTGTGAGCTCAGAGTAGTGGACGAGAATATTGATTTTTGGTCATTCTTTCTTTGACAGCAGTACACATTTGTTTCTATTTAGGAGCTATCCATATACCACGTGGACTGGATTGGAGCTATTTCTGACACTCTGACCCCCTACGTGAACAATCGTGGTTTATGGATGACCCCTTATTGTTTTGGCGAACAGTCTTTAGGCTATAGAGGCACTAATGTTTGCATTAACAAAAAATGGCCGATTTTTCTCGAGTTTACCTTCACTCGCACTGACAAAATTACCCTTACAGCATCAATCATAGTAACCCAACAGACAACATTTGACAGCTGTATCAGTAGAACTCTAACCGTGATGGCAAAAACAGTGAAGCAACTCCGTTCAGAAGTGTGCGCGTTCAAAGAACGGCACCTCGCCGCGTCGAAAACGGACATCATGCGGCACTTTGTGGACGCCAGATACGCCCGTTCCGGCATCTACAACATCTTGGCACAGACAACAATCGGAGCATCGAAAGAAAGCCCGGTTCTCGACGGCCGACGACCCTAAGCACAAGATGCTTCAAAGGATGCTGAAGATAAAGACCGAGGGAAAAGTGGCTACATCGCTGCGTACGCTTGGCGGGGAGGGCGCTTAAAGCAGCCAAACAGTTAAAAAAAAAGTACCTGGCGAACATGAACATACATGTCAGGAAGCGGAAGTCGCGTCCACTGATTTCGGAGCTGCAGTGGCTGAATAAGATGATCAACTCGATTTTCCCGGCGAAACGCGACGTGGTGGTGGTGATGGACGACGAGACCTATCTCACCCTGGATGGCAACGACTGGCAGGGCACTTCATATTTTAATTCCCCCACGAAGGATGTCAGCTTCAAGGTGAAGTTCATTTCACAAACCAAGTTCCTTAGGAAGGTGCTGCTGTGGCTGACAATCAGCGAGAAGCGCTGGCACTCTTTCGCTCTGGACTGGCCGTGAACGGGAAAATTTATAGTACGAAATGCCTGCCGGCAGTTGCGTCGTTCATCAAGAAATACCATAAGGGCGACGACGCGGTGTTCTGGCCGGATCTGGCGTCGGCCCACTACTCGAAGCAATCGCTGGAGGAGATATAGCGGCTGAATATCGATGTGGTACCCCAGTCGGTGAATCTGCCCAACGTCCCCCAGCTGCGTCCCATCGAGAATTTCTGGGCCAACCTGAAGCAATTTTGTCGCGAAAACTGAGGAGGAATTGATAAATAAAACGAAGAAAGAACTCAAAAACATGCCTACATGCATGTTTTTGTCCGCCATGGCGAATGTTCCGGTTAACTGCTGGAAGGCCGCTCGCAAAGGCGTAGAATTTTTTTGCAAGTACGCTAAAATAATTACCTTCCATGGGTAATTTATCAAAAGCAATTATCTGTCTTAGCTTTTTTCTTATCAACATCCGAAGAAAGTCCAGTTTTTTAATGCACATGTTACAATAAAGCACAAGCACATGACCGGTGTTGTATTAAACATTTATACATTTTTTGATGTAAGGTATTTTTAGAGTGGTAGCGTTTTGACAGATGAGTGTGGCGCGATCGAAAGATGGAGGAATCACTTCGATGAACATCTTAATGGCGCAGATGTACAAGCAGCCGATGAAGAGGACACCTCAGTTGGGCAAACGAGGAGGAAGTACCAGTTCCAACTATGAGTGACGTTAAAGGGGCCATCAAACCCCTAAAGAACAACAAAACAGCTTGTCAAGATAGTCTCGCGCAGGAACTAATCAAGTTTGAACCTAGGAAATTGATATGATTGATGCAGCGAGAGATTTTCACGATTTGGGATAGTGGACAACTATCAAAGGAATGGAAGGATGGAGGGATTTGTCCAATCTATAAAAGATCACGATCACTAATGTCGTTTACAAAATCTTTTCTCAAATACTGTTTTGTGGACTATCACTGTTAGCAATCAGATTCGTCGGTAACTACCAGGCCGGATTCACGGACGGCCGATCAACAACCAACCAAATCTTTACGTTGCGTCAAATTCTTCAGAAATGTCGAGAGTATCACGTCACAACCTAGCATCTACTCATTGACTTCAAAGCCGCATATGACTCGATAGATCGACCGGAGCTATGGGAAATCTAGCACGAAAAGCTAATCCAGGCTACTATGAATGGAGTAAAATGTAGTGTTCGAATATCAGGTGCACTGTCAGAATCATTCAAATGCAGGAGGGGATTAAGACAAGCAATGGTCTTTCCTGTTATAAACATTGCGCTGGAAGGTGTATGGAAAGCAAGTCTAAACATGCGGGGAACAATTTTGAATAAATCAGGCCAGCTCGTTCCTTCGCGGATGATATGGATCCGGCATGTTTACGGCAGAACATTTGTGATAGTGGCTGACGAATACACTTAACTGAAACGCGTAGTAACACGAATTGGGCTACACGGGATGCCTTTAAAACGGAATATATGCTGGCAGGTAGCAGTGTCACTCATGATGGTGATGAATTTGTAGTTGTTGAGGACTTCATGTACCTTGGCTCGCTTGTGACAGCGGACAATGATATGAACCGGAATTTTGGCAACCCATTATCAATGGAAGCCGTACCTACTATGGACTCCGCAAAAATATGTACTCCGTAAAACCTCGGTCTGGTACAAAGTTTACAACATACAAATCGTTGATTAGATCAGTTGTTCTCTATGGGCATGAGACGTTGGCGACGCTATGGAGGTGTACAAATATGATAATGGCGACAACGCAGGATGGACCAAGAGCTAGTGGAGTTATAAAGTGAACCCAGCAACCAGAGAGTGGCAAAGGCTGGCTGGATGCAATGGGCCGGGCGTGTCGTCAGGATGCCGGAAAACAACCCGTCCAAAAAGGTGTTCGCCTCAAATCCGGCTGAAACAAGACGCGGAGGCGCTCCGCACTCGAAGTGGCAGGACCTTGCAAGCATGGCTGGTCCAGGAAAATGGAGATCAGCAGCCATGGACCGAGTAACATGGAGGGGGCTAGTGGAGCAGGCTATGTCCACCGGACGTAACCTATTTAAAGTCAAAAGTAAGTAAATAATAATCCACGACACTAAATGGAGCATATGAAGTATTAATACTCGTGAAACGGTACATCGGAACGCAACCGGTTCTAACAGTGTTTGAGGTGCGGTACAACTTGTTGCAGATCGTTTGACCGAAAATGACATAATTTTGTCAATCGGCGACTTCAATCTTCCTAACTTGCGAAGGCATCTCGATAAAGACATCAATGGATACATTCCTTCTAACGTCTCTACAGCTACTGAGCTGGACTTCACAGAAGCAATGTTAAAAAATGGCTTGAGGCAGGTTAATTGTTTCGTCAGTACAAATGGAAAACTTTTGGACCTGGTATTTACCAATTTTCTGGAATATCATCCTCTCCTCTGTTGCCTATTAATAATCACCACGCACCAGTAGTTTTACTGCTTGACGATAGCGAAGCGCCAACATTACGTGACAACCAAAATCTATGCTTAAAGTTTGACTATTCCGCTTGCGATTTTGACTTGGTAAACTCCATTATAGTGGACATTGATTGGGATTGATTATTGAACGACGGTACCGTGGACCAGATGCTATCAGTTTTAACGTAGGACTACGTTTTTCTTTTCTATACCGGGTGCCGTTTCAAAATTTTGAAAAATGAGAGCGTTACGCAAAAGTGAAAGGTTTTTGAACGCTTATAACTCTCGTTCGACTGAACAGAATGACTTCATTCATGCATCATTTTATCAAAAAGACTCACAATTTTTTTGCATAAAAATTTGAATGAAGTTCAATTAGTATAAGTAGTTCAATTTTTCATTTGAAAATGACCTTCTTTTGCTCCAATACAAATTTGTATATCAACAGGTTGAAAAATGTGTTTTCCCTAGCAAGGTCATAGCAAACGAGTAACAAATGTCTTCTTCTTCTTCAAAATAACTTTTCCCCGTCCCACACAAATTCCTGAACGCACAAAGCTATTGGTCGAAAATGACATCATATTTGCGCTACGCTCTGATTGGTTCATACTGCCACAGTAACCTTACCAGCAATTATGGAAAACGTGGGAACGACCGAACACCAATAATCAGTTCTCGCTGTGCATCCGTATGCGACAGACGTGTTTGGCGAGCACGTTGTAGAAAACGCCGCCCGTGAAAACAAGAAGACCAGATTCATCCCACGTCACTTGCAGCTGGCCCTCCGCAACAACGAGGAGCCGAACGAAGAAAGAAAGCTCTAGTGGAATCGAAAACATTTCTCCCCCGTCAACTAAACCCGTCCTTATCAGGACGACCAAATCAGTTTACCAACTAAAGAGTTGGGTTGAATTTTTCTATTGTGCTGTTAATTCAATTACCGCATCACGGCTGAATATGGCAATCATAAAACATCGCGTCCCCGATTATACCACAAAGAACGTTGAACAACAAACGAACGAAAGTCTAGAAGGGATAATTCGAGCCAAACTGCAACACATCAGTGACCATGTGATGGAGTTCGCCATTGTTCCTAGTTATGCGTACCGGATTAGTTGCTGTTGGTGGGAAGCAAATTAGGCATATTTCTGTTGAGAAAATCATCCGTCTAGTGTGCACTAATTCAAACTAATTATTGTGGTGCAATAACAGAAGTTCGTCCCCTTTGGTGCAATTTGTATCACATTGCCTTCGTTGGTACCGCCTTCTTTTGTGCAATAGCATCCGACGCCATGACATAGCAGCTCTTAGCTGAAATTTTGACTCAGTCTTACAACAGTCGTGGAGCTGTGCAGTGGCTGTTCGCACGCAGATAGCGGCAGCAAGCATCTGGATGGTGCACTGGCGAGCAGTCGTTGCCCACACTCCCGCTTCTTTCTACTCAATTTTTGAGTACAATTGTATGCTATCTGTTTTTCCCTCAAGGATGTGTTACTCAATTTTCGTTAAACAGTGGATCAACTCAATTTTTGATTAGATCAGCTTCTTACGAAAATTGAGTAACATTTCCGCGAGAGAAAAAGAGACGACCAAATCAGTTTATAAACTAAAGAGTTTGTTTGGTTGAATTTTTCTTTTGTCGGTTTGTAGTTCAATTACGCCGCGTCCCGGAGTATATCACAAAGACCGTTGAACAACTATCGAACGAAATTTTAGAAGGGATAATTCGAGCCGAATTGCGACACGTCCGAGACCGACGAGACTTTGTGGTTGTGTTTTAGTTCCTAGTTGTGCATACCGGATTAGTTGCTGGCAGTGGCTAGCAAATTAGGAACATTTCTGTTAAGAAAATCATCCGTCTAGCGTGCACTAATTAAAACTAATTATTGTGGCCTAATAACTGAAGTTCGTCCCCTTTGATGCACTTAGTATCACATTGACTTCGTTGAATGAAAATTTGATTCAGTCTTACGGTAGTCGTAGTTCTGTGCAGAGCAAAATATGCTGTAGCAACGCAGTAGGCGTGCGACCATACTGGAGGGTGCACTGGTGAGCATTCGTTATCCAGAGAAGTTGGTGCAGTTGGCTGTTTGGGCCGATACCCCCGTCAACATCGCTGCGAGAAAAAAAGGCTGCTGAACCCTATGAATTGATGGAAAAATGACGCCCGTGACAACAATGGCACAAGAATCAGCCCACATCACCTGCAGATGGCCACCCGCACCGACGAGGAGCTGAACCAAGAATACCAAGAAGAAACCCCAAGTTCAACCGTGAACAATGTTTCTTCCCCGTCAACTATAGCCGTCCTCTTCAGTACGACCAAATCAGTTTGCTTATTAAAGAGTTTGTTTGGTTGAATATATCTCTTGGGCTGTTTGAAATTTCAATCATTCGATAGGAATCAAATAATTTTGGGAATGTATGTGGTTCAACCATCGTAGAAAATACAACTATGGCCGTATCATTATTAAAACCAAACGGTCCTTTTTAGGGCCACCAAATGCTATCTAAAGAGTTAACAATAGAATGTTCTTACATGTTTATTTCCCAATGCTGGTCTATCGTTCAATTATCACTATTTCGACCTAGACGTCAATCGGCAATAATAGACTATGAATTCCCAAACAAGCCACAACCATCTACGACGCAATAAGTATAATAATTTCAGGTAGTCGATCCTATCAACAGAATATGCTCTTAAGGTGCATTCTCGTTTCACCATCTCGGAAGGCAAACAGTTCCAGCTGCAAGGCTCGGAAGAAGAAAACGTGCACGGAAGAAACAAAGTCCCCAAAATTAAGTTCATTTCACCCAACTCTGGAGTTCGGTGCGGGAAGCCAAATTTGAGTATATGCCATAGTACTCAAATTTGAGTAACTGTATACAAAGTTTATGGAGGATAAATTTAACCTAATGCAATAAAACTCGTAAAAAACAAAGAAGAGAACTTTTCCGCACGGTTAGTTAGTAAATGTTATACAACTTTTAAGATAAAGTGCCTTTCTCGTGATGATTGAATAAAAACATAAATTTATCTGATAATTTTATTCATTTTGTTGTTTCTTAATTTTTAACAATAACGGCTAGTTTAATACCGTAACATATTTATTGTTTTTCGGTTTTTAAATCTAATATACTTCAAATAATAAAAGTATGCAAATGACTTCCATGTTTACTCAAAAATTTGTTGTCAATGAAGTACTCACCCATTGAGTAATGTTTACCTAATGTGCAGAATCAAATTTACCCATCTCTCCAGTTCAACAACAGTACTCAACTTTAAGTTTAAAAATACTCAATTCTAGGTACTTTGTTTCTTCCGTGTATAGCACCTTATCTACCGGGTGTTGAAGCATTTTATCCCGATCCTGTCGTTTCCTCCAAAACAATAAGTATTATAAACTTAAATCAATTGGCGGATGGCACTGACGTCTCTGGAAATTCAAACTGCCCCTCGATCAAGCTGACGGGAGAGCTAGCTTAACACGAGGTTTCCGAGCGAAACGAAGCCAGGGTCAAGTAAACCAGCTTCCTGACGAAATGAGGTGGTGTTAGTAGCTCTTTTCAGGGCCATCAAAACAACTGGAAAAGAAAGTTGACATGTGTTTTGGAAAGCTGGAGGCTGGGTTTCGGGATAATCGATTGTGAAAAACATCTTTCCTGTGCCGAAGCCGTAATGTTTTCAACTTTTGCACTTTTGGCAGTGTTGTACACACATAAGCCTAGCAGAAACCGTATGCAATTGGAGGTGAATGAACCCAGCTTCGTGAGTAAAAGTTTCCCATATGAACAAAACTCATTCGCACTGCAAGGTATATTATGTGATACAGAGTATCTTGTTATCATATGTCATACATATTATTTGCAGTGAAAGCAAGATGTATGAATGTAGATACCAAGACAGGCTATATCAATAATAGTTGTAGTGCGAACGTTTAGTGTATGGGAATTAGATTTCGAAGGAAACCATTTCGGGCACTCTTTAAACAATCAAGCGATCTAGATTGCACATTGCTTCGTAGTCCTACGTCAACTTTGCGTACAACCCCATTGGGCTGTCCCTTCTAGTTTTTTATGGATCTCTTTATGATGTTATCAGCCGCCATGTTCCTCGAAAAAAACCTGCTTCGATCTCAGTTTTGAACCAACCGTGGTGACTCCCGATCGCGTAACCGATGCGTAATCGATATTTCATTACGAAACACGAGTCCGACAGAGCTAGACTTCGCGAGCTTGAATCGGAGTTTAAAGCCCTCCTTTCGGTAACGCATGAAAGCTATTTCATAAGGATCCTTTTTGCTTTTGGAATTATATCAAGCAGCGGAAAGCTAGTCGCAGGGTTCCTGGCTCTGTCACCTTCAATGGAACTACTTCTCAATCTAGCTCAGAAGTGGCCAATCTCTTTGCCACATTTTACGAAAGCGTGTTTAGTAAAGCTTCTCCCGTACAACGTCGGAAATCCTTTGAACAGATACCGTCCTCTGACATTAGTTTGGCTTACATACAGTTTTCTACGAACGATGTTCAGAAAGCTCTTGAAGATCTCGACACAACGAAAGGACCCGGAACATATAGCCTACCTCCTGTATTTTTGAAGAATTGCGCCACTACTCTTGCCATGCCCATCGCTACAGTTTTCAATCGCTCACTCCAGGACAGAAAATTCCCAATTGCATGGAAAACGGCGTCCATAGTACCGATCCATAAGTCCGGAAGTTACACTAGTGTCGTAAATTATCGTGGAGTATCTATACTTTGCACTCTCAGTAAGGTTTTCGAAAAACTAATTTACACAGTACTATACAGAGCTGTAGCACCGATCATCTCCGTTGCTCAACATGGCTTTGTGAAGCACCGTTCTACAACATCGAACCTAACGTTTCAGCGATATCACGTGAATTGTAAGCAAAGTGACTTACTTAATTTGTTTTTAATTTCCATTCTTTGTCTTTTATACAAATTTACAATATTAAGTGTTTTAGCCCGATGGGCTCTTCAGCTTTGTTAAATGTTTTATGTGTTTTATGTGTTACGTGTGTGTTGTGTTATAATTATTTTTTTTTCAGTTCGGCCCTTGGGGCATTGTTAGTTTTAAAATTTGATAACCTACCTAATCTACAACTAAAACTACAATTTGAAGATCCTAGGGGTGGGGAACCAGATTCCGGATGATCTGGTGATCCGATGTCAGGCAGCGTGCCCTGTACCGATTGATAGACTCACTAAAGCGATCGTCGAGCATTTTTATCTCGGCCAGACGGTGGACCTCAGATGTTCTTGTCCTCGGAGGGGTGTTCAGGATCATCCTGAGGAACTAATTTTGAACACGCTGAAGTTTCAGGTGATGTGTTTTAGCGCAACTCTCCCAGATTGGCATGCCGTACTCGATGACTGGAAGTATGATTTGCTTGTAGACAGCAAGCTTGTTTTTCAGGGATAATGTAGACCTTCTGTTGATCAATGGGTACAGTTGTTTCAACAGAACGTTACACTTTGTGACAGTTTTGTCAACCTGTTCCCTAAAAATAAGCTTGCTGTCTATGGTAATGCCAAGATAGACAGCTGATTTGGCCCATTCCACCGTTGTATTGTTTAGGCTTATTTTACAATCCTCAGGCGGAACAAGTTTGGGAGAGTTGGAGTGTGGAAATAGGATGACCTGAGTCTTCGCCGCATTGATACAGATCTTCCATTCGGTGAAATATTCAGACAGAACATTCAGGCTTCGCTGCAGTTTCGCTGTAAGCGCTCTTATTACCCTACCATTGTGGACGACTGCGGTATCATCGGCGAACAACGACAGAGATCCATTTTCAGGGAGCGGGAGTATGTCCGAGGTGAATAGGTTGAACAGAAGTGGACCTAGTATACTTCCCTGCGGAACACCGGCGGAAATCTCCTGTGCGTCGGAAACTGCACCTTGCAGCAAAACACGGAATGTCCTGTCTGACAGATAATTTTTAATTATCTTCACTAGATAGATGGGAAGATTGTATCGATGCAGCTTGTACACCAAGCCATCGTGCCACACGTTATCAAAGGCCTTCTCGATGTCGAGAAGTGCCATTGCAGATGATTTCGAAACAGACTTGTTCCGTCTGAGGATGTTAATGACTCGATTAAGTTGGTGAATTGTCGACCGACCACGTCGGAAGCCAAATTGTTCGTCGAGCAAGATGTTCAGCTCGTCGGCAGTTGAAAGAAGCCGACTGTGGATCGCTTTCTCAAACAGCTGGGATAATCCTGAGAGAAGGCTGATGGGCCTATAGCTCTTAGAACATGAAGGATCTTTCCCAGGTTTCTGGATGGGGATGACTTTGGCTGACTTCCAACACGTGGGGAAGTAGCCAAGTCGGAGGCAATGATTGAAAACCATCGTCAGATGGTTATAGAACTGGGAGCTCAGTTGCTTGAGCTCCAAGTTCAGGATGTTATCGAAACCTGGGGCCTTCATGTTCTTTGAGCATTTGATATAAGCCAACAATTCGTCAGCTGAGATCTCCAACTCTTCTGTGAAGTCGTTGGGGCTTAGATGGATGTTAGTAATAAGCGCGCTAACGGCAGCTTCATGTGGACTGACGATGTTTTGTCCGAGATTATGGGAGCTGACGAAGTGTTGGCTTATTTCAGCAGCCTTCTCTACAGGAGTTATCAACCGATCCTTAGAGCCATTGCTGTCTAATGGGATCAACGGAGGAATAGGCCTTGGCTTAGTTTTTAAAATTTTGGTCAACTTCCAGAACGGCTTTGCACAATCTGGGAGAGAGCGGATCTTGTCGGCAAAATTGTTATTTTTAAGGTCCACCATTCTGGCCTTAATAATTTTGGTCACTCGATTACAGTGACGTTTAAGCGTTGGCAAACCAGTTCGCTGGTATTGCCTTCGAATGGCGTTGCGCAATTGAATAAGTTCTTTAGTGGGTCTATCAATGGGTACAGAGTCACTCACCTGATCAATCACCGGTACATGTTGCTCCCGGGCCTGGGCGATCGCTTGCTCGATGCTCTGCAGCTGCCGTTCGATGTCATCAACCGAATCAAGGTGCATGTCAAAATCGATGTTGTCGTCAACGTGTTGTCGGAACCTCTCCCAACTGGCGCGATGGTAGTTCCGTCTGGTGATTCGATGCCGGTTGACCGAGGAGCCAACTTCGGCCACCACCGGATAGTGGTCTGAGCTGAGCTCCTGGTGTACGATCGGCTGGGCGATGTTGTTCCCCATGTTGGTGAGGATGATGTCGATTGTCGAATGGGCCCCGGATCTGCTCAACCGGGTGGGAGTATCCGGGCCCAGGACGGTGTAATGTCCCTCTTCTAGGTCTTCCTGCAGAATTATTCCGTTCCGATTCCGCCGGGTGTTCCCCCAGGTTTCGTGTTTCGCATTCATGTCGCCGGCGATGATGAACTGCCCCTGCCTCCGAGTTAGCTTACGGATGTCGTTACGTAGGGCCGTTGTTGTTCCGTTGGTGGTACTGGCTTGCTTGGGACAATAGGCCGCGATGATGGTGATTGGGCCGACAGGAGTTTCGACCTCGACTCCGATGGCTTCGATGGACTGCAGCTGAAAACTCGGAAGCAGATGGCAGTTGATGTTGTAGCGCAGGGCGATCGCAACTCCTCCTCCACTAGAGCCGCTACGATCAAGTCGCACAATCCGGTATCCTGGGATGACGATGCTGATTGAGGTGTGTCTCGGTGATGGCGATGTCGATGGCCTTCCTGTTAAGGAAGTCACCGAGCTCAAGAGTTTTGTTCCGGATGGAACAAGCATTCCAGTTGAGGATGCTGATGGTGCGTTTACGGTCCATGTTTGAACAGAAACTTCATAGAGGCGATAGAGCTCTTGCACGAATTCCACCATTTGCTCCGAGTCATAGAGCTGTCCATCGACGGGTGGTTGCGTGGAGGTACTGAAACTCGTATTGCCCCAGCCTGGAGGAGGAGTCGGGTTGGGGGCGGCGGCTGCTGCCGCGAAACGATGATGAACGGAAGCTGACGGGCGGTTTGCATGGCGGTGATTTAGTGGAATCGGTGGCAGGTTTGGCACCTGGTACCGAAGCGACGGAAAATTTTCCTCGTTCATCGGAGGTGGTGGACGGCGTTGACCTGGCCGAGACTTGGTGGATGCCTTCTTTCGGATAGCCAGAAACTCCGCACGTTTGGGGCAGGTTCGATTACTGCTCTCATGATTTGCGTCGCAGTTGGCGCACTTCATTGGGGCACCTTCGTCCATCGGGGCACAATCCTTGGTGGCGTGTGCTCCGGCACACTTGCCACATCTCGGTTTCATGTGGCAGTTTCGAGTTCCGTGGCCGAAAGCAAGGCAGTTGCCACACTGCGTCACGTCGTTTTGTCTCGGACGATACCGGTCCCACTCGACGATGACGTCAAAAAGGGCCCGTGTTTTCAACAGTTCCGCCACCGTGACGGATCCCTTCTCGAGATGGACCAGATAAAGTTGGTCCCGGTAGTTTCCGTGTTGCTGGCGCCTGATGGGAAACACCTTCTGAGGCTTTAGTGCCTCCGCTTGCAGCTCGATAAATATTGATTCCGGAGTGAGTTCCGGAAGACCACGCAGGATCACCTTCATAGGCTTGCTTCCGGGTACATCGTGCGTGTAGAATTCATGCTGCTTGGTGACTAAGTGAGCGCCGACAGCACGGTAGTCAGCCTCCGTTGAGCACATTACTTTAATGCCATTGCTGCACAGCTTGTACAGCGGATGGATTTGGATAGCTGCAAGCTCGGTCCTGAGAGCAGCAATGTCCTTGGATGTGGTGAAAAGCGGGGGAACCTTCACCTTCTTTGGCACCTCCTGTACCGGAAGCACGGCGAATTTATTTCTCGCTAGTAGACGAGCGTTCGGATCCACTGGATCGGCGTCATCATGGCGCAGCCGCTTGGAGCTGCCCGGCTGCGGTAAAGATTCGGGAGCAGATGTCACCGTTGGTCGATTTTTTCGACCCATTGCCACGGCAATAGGACGAGCGGTAAATGTTTCCGAACTTTGCAACACTTTTTTCTGCTTTGCCACCACCAGAAGATGAGCAAGCGCAGGCGATAGATCGCGAACCGAACACGCAATCGCGAGAAAGCGGGCGAGGGGAAAAAAAACGGAGCAAAAAACTGTTATTGCGAGTGAGCGAAAAACACGACCGATCGTGTCGCTTGGTAAAACTGGAATGAAGAAGAAGCGAGGTTGAATGTTATTCATATGGCTCATCAAAGCTAAGCAAAGTGACAAGTGGATTCGGTTTATATCGACTTTGCGAAAGCGTTTGATGCAGTACCGCACAATCTCATCATTGGAAAAATGAGCCACATAGGATTTCCAACATGGATCACTGAATGGCTCTATTCGTACCTGTCTAATCGCGATGCTTTCGTTATTGTAAATTCAGTGCGTTCCAGGACATTCAACATACCATCTGGAGTACCACAGGGCAGTGTTCTCGGCCCTCTTATTTTTATTATTTATGTGAATGACTTGTTTGAACTGCTTTCATCGTCAAAACTTTCATTCATTGGTGTGGTGACAACGGCATGCGCACAAACAACAAAAAGTGCAAAGTAATAACTTACACCCGCTGCAACAACGTTATTCTGCACCAGTATTCTATGGGATCGGATTCTCTGGAACGTGTAAGCTCTATCTGTGATCTGGGTGTTACGATTGATTCGAAGTTGAGGTTCAATGAGCACATGAGCATCGTTATTGCTAAAGCATACACTGTACTTGGATTTATACGTCATCATACTTCAGGTTTCACTGACGTTTATTGCCTTAAGACGCGTTTTTGCTCGCTAACTCGCAGCATCTTAGAATACGCCTGAACAGTGTGATCTCCATCTTACGTCACGCATTCTCTTGCAATTGAGCGGGTTCACAAAAGTTTCATGAGGTTTGCATTGCGTCGGCTCCCATGGAATGATCCAGTCAACCTTCCCGCTTATCCCGACCGATGCAAGTTGATCGATTTGGAAACCCTCTCAGCCAGGCGTATCAAACTGCAACGGCTGTTCATCTTCGACCTCATAATGGGCCTTGTGGATTGTCCCGAACTCCTAGAACTTATTCTGTGGAACACTCCTCCTCGTCGGTTTCGAAACTCCCCATTACTGGCAATTCCGTTTCACAGACCGAACTTCGGATTCAATAATTGTTTTAACTTGTGTTTGCGATCCTTTAACGATGTTTGTAACGAATTTGATTTTATTTTGTCTAAAAATGTGTTTTGTGCTAGAATTAGAGGTTAAGATTAAGTCATTCTAAGTAATCAGTCTGTACGACACAGTCGAAGATGGTGTACAATAAATAAAATTTCTAAGAAGTTCAGATATGTTATTGATGTAAGACTACGTTTTTATTTTTAATAGTGAGTAGTATGTAGTATGTCCACGTTAAATTTCGCTCACGAAAATAATAGCAGCAAAAAAAATTACACATAATTCAACAAACCCGATTGTTTATTTCACAATAATAGAGTTTTATTTACATTAGAAACAGTTGATTTAGATGTTAATCCTTTTTTCTGTAAAATTCTCGAACTTTCGCCTGTCACGACGATTCTCCATCTTCTTTTAAAAACATCGGTATCATTTACTTTCTTCTTAGTTTCGAAGAGTTTCCGCTTCACTAGAGCCCTGTACTCCTCTATTGGGCGAAGTTCTGGACAGTTTGGTGGATTATATGTTTTTAGCACGTATTTGATCTCTTGTACCTTATACTATTCCAGGACGGATTTCACATAGTGACAAGAGGCCAAATTCGGCTAAAACAAAGCTGGAGAGTCGTGGCTTCTGATAAACGGTAGCAATCACTTTCGCAGATATCTTTTCTCGTACACATCCTTATTGGTAGTGCCGGTAGAGACAGAACTATTAGATTTTCAACCACAACTACGTATGGCCTGCCAAATCAAATACGTTTTCGGGAATTTGGACACTTTCTTTGTTCGAAAACCCTCGGCACCGGCGTTCCATTTCATTGAGGTATATAAACCAGACCCGAAAGCTGTTTAAAGTCCTCGAGTACGTATGTTTTGTCGTCCATTATGATACAAGAAAATATTTGCAAAAAATTGGTATAAAGCTCCTAAGCACGATTTTTTGCCGTGACATTTTGCTTGTCATCACGGTTGTACCGTTTTTACTTTGTACGGCTGCAGTGATTGCCTCTGCTTCACTTTTTGCACGAATGCTTTTGACTTCCCAACTTTGCGAGCCACACTTCGCACAGAAAGATTGAGATTTTTCTCAATAATGGCTACCACCTCTTGTCCATTTGTCGGGATGCTGGTCAAATGATTTGCAAACGCTAAACACGGTACTTTTAAGAAGTTTTAGTTTCTTGGTAAGATTGCATATCGATAAACTCGGATTTTGCTGCCGTTCGTACAAATTGCGTTTGCGTACTTCCACTTGATTTGACGCCATTTTACTGAATGTCACATTAATGTAAACATGTTGTACCTAGAAATAAAAACAAGAGTTTCAGCTGTCAAAAAAAGTGAAAGGTTTCAGCAATCCGTGAAATAATTCAAAATCTACACTGAAAGAAAAGTGTCTAAAATTTATTGTGTTGCGAGTCCGAAAAGTTGGAGCGTCACGAAATATGTGTAGATTTTGAACATTCATAACTCAATCATTTCACGATCGATTTCCATAATTATTACACCAATCGATCATTCACTTCTCCTGATTACAATTTTGAAAATTATTGGCCTTAACCATTTAGCTATTATAAATAACGCAATTATAAGGTAATGTTTTATAATTTCGTTTTGCAGAGCAAATTTACTGAATGCACGAATACGGAAATGAGCCGTTTTCAGCAAAACTCGAACAACATTAATGTTCCGAAATGCGTAAAATGTACACATTTTGTTTTGATTTTAGAGGTGCAAAACGTAGGCATTTAACGGAGTTTAAATTACACATTAGAAACATTGTTGAGGTAGTCAAAACTACGCATTTTTTACTTCTTTGATTGGAGTTAAAAGTATATATACAGGTTTTGATGTACCTGAAATTTACGCAAAAGAGAGTAAAAGTAGTCCAAGTTTCCCTCGAAACTGCATACTTTATAATCATAGTAGCGTATATTGAGATTATCGTGTAGGTGAAGTACGTTATCTTTCTTTGTTCAATTTAATCTCATTGTGTCTGTAATCTGTTTTTGTCCTACGCTGAATCAAGAGTTTGAAGTGTAAAAAAAATAGTGTTTTTTTCCTAATTGCTTCTTCATTAAATTCACTGGCATATGATAAAATAAAAAATACAAACAGAAAAAAATCAGCCATCAACCTTTATTCTCGATTTGGATGAATTGCGAAGCGATGACATTTCATAAAAAAATAAACGGTGGGTGGTATCATCAACCCATCTCGATGCTCAATTGTGCTACAACCAATTCAGTAGACTGTTTTTTATATCCGTTCCAAAGTGTCAGCGATTATTAGAATCATATTGTTATATAGCGTAAGTTATTTTAGGATTAATCAAGTGCCACAGGTACATGTTTTACAAACTATCAACTAACGGATATAAATGAATCTGAATCGATTGCCTGCAACTGTGGTGGAAACTATCCTTACTTGTATTTGTATTGAAGCCGTTCGGTTTTCATTGACATAAATCTCATTTCCTCGTAATTTAAAGCTTCAAAGCACACGATACACATTTATGCTGACAACTTACCCATTTCATGCCTCATAACCATAAGAGCTTGGAACTGAAGGCGAGCTCTATGCAGACAGTTGAAATGCGTCGATAGAATCATTTCGGATTTGTAATTTTAATCAATTTTGATCCAGTTTGGTTGGACCATCACACAACGCATTGATGATGTAGGTATGCAACTTTGCAGCACACGTAGAATTGGGAAACGCTAAAATTGGAATGCAGCAGCCAGTTGTACACAGATACGTACTCCCGTGTCAGGATCTCGGCCTCGGAAAGGTAGAAGGGTATATTATCGCTCATCAGTATTAATTAATTAAAAACATACTGATGCCAGCAAAATCAGCCACAGGCAGAGAGCTCCTGGCGAAGCAAACGGACGAACGACCGGACCACAGACTCGGGTTCTGTTAGTTTATAGTTCAGTGTTCATTATTTCAGCACCCGGTGATTTAAGCAACCAACCGGCCACTGTACATTTTCTGATAGACAACAAATTGACGACTGACGATGATACAGTATTGGTGCCAAATATGAGTGCATAATTTTTCTTCTTCTTGCTAGCGAGTGTATTTCAGGTTTCAATAAAACTGTTTCAGAAGTACTTAGGGACCATCCAGAAACCATGTGGTTTTTTTTCCCTCCTTGTGGCTCATAACGGATTTTAACGTTAGCCATTCCTTTCCAACCATATTTTTATTCATATCAACCACACGAACTCATAAATACACCAGATTTTGTTAACTAACAAAAGTAACAAACTAAAAATTGTGAGTAGGCTAAACCGTCGAAACTAAGACAAAACAATTCTCGGTTTTTTTTCATTAGGGCGGATCTAACATTGAAAGATTCTCTCCGGTATCGCTCTCTTCTTTAGTACAGATCGAAACACAACAATGCTGGCTACTGTACTCTACAAAAAGTAGAATGAAAAACTTTGGGGTGAGTGCATCTGCCTCATCGGACTGCTACGACACATAGGTGAGCAAACGAGAGTTGGTGATGTCCTCTACCTCCCCGATCGCGGTCTGCAGAAACTCGTCCGTCAACCGCATGCCGTCATTCACCGCTGTTAGCACCTCCTTCACGAAACGTCCAAACGCTCCCAGACACCTCCCATGTGTGGTGCGACAGGAGGATTGAACGTCCACTTCGTTCTCGGGTTCTGCCCAGTCATCTCTGATGCCCGTCACACTACCAAAATGTCATTTAAATTTCTGTCTCCAACCATGAGTTGAAAGAGATGAGAAAATAAATTTAATCAATTTCGTCGAATTGCGTATGTGTCAGTTTCAGGTGACATAATTTTCGCGAAATCTTGCTTTACATTCCTCGACATTTTACAAACATGAATGACGCCTCGTGTAAAATTCCTAATTTGTCCTAAGTGTGTGTTTTTAAAATTTTTTTGCTTGCTCTTCGAAAATGTGTCCTATTGACGGAGAAGAACCCGATTGGCCAGGCCAGGCGAGCGATGAATCGACGTATCGCCATCAAACAGGAGAGTTGTCAGACTGGAGGCCACCGCACCAAATGCACCACGCGTATCACCATGCAGGTAAATAGCGCTATCCACCGCTTCTCTGTTCGTCATCCTATGGTCACATCAAACGGTCCCAAGTAGCCGACGCCTACGTAGCTGAGCGGCCAAAGATTCACTGCACTGGTTGCGGAGCCACTCTGAGAACATCGGGACGGCAACGATGCATTAAATACAGGCCGCCGACACTTTCCTCACCACTGCATCTACGTGCGGAATGTAAAACAGCTGCCGAAGTTCATTCTTCACCGCTTGGCGGTAACACTGTACTATCAGCTTCGTGGTTCGATGACCATCTGACAGAATCACGGAAAATCGTAGATCGAACGGTAAGAATTCAACAGGCTCGACTCGTCCTCTCATTCTGATCAATCCATTCTCATCGATCAGCGGGCTCAGTTTGTACAGCGTCCAGGACATTTCATGGCATATCTCATACCATTAAACATAAATTAATTTCAATAACATTTAATGTTGCTGTTCAAATCATACGATCTTGGTGATGGCAGCATACAGTATACCCTAGCAAAAGAAAATAACAAGCTGGTATCATATAAGTAAAAAGTTCTGTTATTCCAGATATCGTTTTGATTTCCACTGTTATCACATAACAAATTCACTATTTGTTTGATTTGTTATCATATGATAACTGATAACTTCAAGCATAATTTTTGATGATAACTTCAAGCATAATTTTTGACGTAGGACTACGTCTTTCATTTCTATACTGGGGCGCCGTTCTAAAATTTCTGAAATCGACCGCGTTACGGGTCGTTTTGGATATTTTGAGCGATAATAACTAAGTCATTGCATAAACGATTTTCATATCGTTTGCACCAATCGATTGGAAATAATTCTACGCATCAGTTTTAGTAAGCAAGTTAATTGATTTTTAACATTAAGTTATTAAAAATAACGTAAATGTAAGGTGATGTCTTATAATTTCGATTCGCAGAGTAAATTAACCAAATTTCCTAGCACAGTTTTCAAATCTAAGCAAGAGACGTCTCCCATCGTCTTCTTCTTCTTATTCTTTGTTCTCGAGAGGTAGATTCTGTTTCACGCTAGTGTTTGGCGAAACATCTGATTCCCCTCCCCTTTTAATGAATTTGATTCACATTGCTTTAGTTGATACCCCCTTTTGTTCATGCAGTGGTACCCGATGCCATCATAAAAGGCACATTTCCGAACAAATGCCTCATTCGTTCGGCAGCATTGGAGCAGCGTGGATCGCGGAGGGACGAAAAGTTAGGCAGCAACCAGCAGCATCGCTTGGTACCCAGCATTGGTAGCAGTAATGCCCACCTGGTCGTGGCAGCAGCAGCTGGCGGTCGGTACCCAGCAGTAGCCAACACTGTTTATTTGTACAGGCTCAATCGGATCAACTTTACAGAGCCAAATTTTCATGTTTTATATATGTACATCATTTATCTTAAAACTAAAGTTAGGGGGATAAAACCGATTACTCGCGGCCGTCTCGAGGTTAAAAGGAATGACAAATTACGGATGGGAAAGAGGGTGGAAATTTAAAGTATGGTCACATAACACATTAAATTTAAATTCTAAATTATTGAAACACCTAACTATACAACTTATGGATTTCTTTTGACTTGAACATTTTTTGAAAAAGAAAAAACAACACATACACAGAAAAAAAACATAAACTAAACATACAGTTTAAACTAACTACAATCTAAAGCTAATGTTAGTCAAAAACACATAAATGAGTTTAATGTACTCCAAATCACGTACAGACAAAATATCTCGAATTGGCACATTGGGTTGTCTACCTCGAGCCCGAAGAGAACCATAGAGCCCCGATCTGACTCCACGATGTTCAGCACAAGACCAAATAACGTGATCTGCGTCCTGATAGCCTTGTCCACATTCACAGAGATTGCTGTCGCTCAGCCCAACCCGGTATAAATGAGCGTTCAAAGAATAATGATTGGACAAGAGGCGAGACATGACACGAATGACGTCTCGACCCACATCCATCCCCATAAACCAAGTGGTCGTGACTTAAAAAGCAGCTGACGATGGCAGTACATACAGTGGATTCCTGTCAAATATTCAGGCCATACATACAAATTTCGATCGCGTTCCCCCGACAATTGATGAAACCCGCCCTTTTCAGGGCGAACAAAACAATTTGCCAAATTAAAGAATTTGTTTTATTAATATCTTATGAGCTGATCGAGTAATGAAAATAGCATTACAACGCACCGTCTCAACATGGCGTAACTTGAAGAGCCCGGATAAAATGGCCGATCCGCGTCTATCTATATGTAAATCCTGATTTTCTCTGTTCTGACAATTTCTAAGGGTGGTTTCCTACGAATTATTCAGGCCATCCTGCTACTTGAGAAGACCGAGAAGCAAATTTGATCGCGTACCATGTTCCCCCGACAATTAATACAACCCGTCCTTTTCAGGGCGAACAAAACAATGTTACCAATTAAAGAGTTTGTTAAAATATTATTTTATCATAAGATAATCGACATTTTCATTACAACGCATGGTTGTAATGTCACTTCGCGTTACTTCAAGAGCGGGTAAAGTGGCCGAAGCTGATGCTGCTTATCTATATGTAAATCCCGATTTTCTCTGTTCTGACAATTTCACAGGGTGATTACCCGCCAATCATTCAGGCCACCCTGCTATTTGAGAAGACCGAGAAGCCAATTTGATCCCTATGTTCCCCCCGATAATTGGGGGCGACCAAAACAATTTTCCCAATAAGAGAGTTTGTTAAATTAATATTTTATTTTGAGCTAATCGACATTTTCACTACATGGCGTTACTTCAACATGACGTTACTCCAAGAGGCCGGAGAAAATTCAGGCCATCTTGCTACTCGAGAAGACCTACCGCCCTTTCCCCAACAATTAATAAAAAGGGTCCTTTTCAACACAATTTTCCCAACTAAAGAGTTTGTTTAATTGATTTTAGAGAAGAAACAGAATATAGAAGAAAAAAATTAAATTCTCATGATATTCTAGATATGTGTAAAGACATTTGAAAGATAATATCTTTACTGATTTAAACTCTTCTAATAATAATTTTCATTATTATTAAAATAATAAAAATAATTCTTATTATTATTAGAATATTTAATAAAATTATATACATATTAATTATCATATATACATATAAATTGTTTTCATATTCATTTCGATATGATTCACATAGAAGAAATGAGCGGGAAATGAAGAATATCACACTCGCGCCAAAATACCACATCACGTGATACGTGGAGCGTATTAACCAATCAGCAAACAGCAGAGTGGACAACGAGATCAGCGAGTAGCTGGGAGCTTATAAAAGACCCATTTTTGAACTAATGCCTCATTCCTTCGGCAGCATTGGAGCTGCCCGGATCTCCCGGTGGGGGAAGTTGGTGGTGGCAATATCCCGCTAGGCAGCACCCGGCTAGGCAGTACCCAGCTGTGGCAGCAGTAGCTGGCGGTACACAGCAGTGCCCAGTTGGTCATAGCAGCAAATCATTAAATGCAAGTGGATACAGTTTCCCGTGGACAGTGCCTATGCGTTAACTGTTCATAAGTCAGTAAGGTGGCACTTTCCCGGAGATTGTATATGACTCCAATAAAAGCCACGATCAGCAGTTAGTGTATGTTGGATTGTCACGTGTTCAGTCAATCCAGGGGCTGTATTTAACAAACCAAACCAATGCCTTTAAGTTCCATCATGCTAAAGGTAGCAACTCACCTAAGGTGGTAGACCTCAGGAACGATCTGCAGCGTCTAGAAAACCATCGATTATAAACGATTATATCGAATTTGGAAAGCAAGGGTTCTGCCACCACGTTGATGAGCGTGGAATTCATCGCACTGAGTGAGACTTGGCTAGACAATGACTCCTTAGTCGATATTGAAGGCTACCACTGCATCGTTCAGTTCAAACGCTGCAACTTGAGAGCAGGTGGTGTAGCAATATATCAGCAGGACAAGGCTACCACTATGGCTGCTACCCACAAGATCCAACAGCTCAGTGAACATCATGACGAGATGTTCAGCGTTGTCGATAACGTCGGGGACATTTGTGCAGCTAATATATCAGTAATGGACACTGAAGTTCTGCTGGTTGTGGTGTACATTTCACCAGGAACAACTACCAAGAATTTAAAAATTGTTCTTGATTCGCATGTTGTTCAGGTATGCTGCGCAAGATACGCCAGTTGTGTTGACCGGAGACTTTAACATTGACGTTTCCAAACATTAAACATAGATTTTCTATACATTAATTGTTATGTTATTTATTCTCCGTGCGAGGAGTAACGATTATGATGTAGAAGCAGATGTTCGCTCATCACCATGAGGCACCAAGAGTGAACATTGATGTTTTTGACTAGAATGAAAGATGTGAAGAGAAAGTGTTGAAAGTTCCGTCAGAGTACGGCAGGTAGGAAATCTAACAGATGTTTTATGAAAAATGAGCGAAAGGGCATGTATCCAATGGTACTCGAACCATGGACGTCAATCTTTGCCTAACATCCCACTGCGGGGTAGGTTGTAGCAACGGAGAACCACTGTGGCTTGTATAGTTATTCTAGCGATCTATTGTGTGCACTCTGTTTATTGATGCGCACATGGGAGAGGAACTCTCTCCTTTTTTGGGTTTGTTTTGATTCGCACCGACTGACGATCACTAAAGTTAGATTTCAACACTTACTCTTCACATCTTTCATTCTAGTCAAAAACATTAATGTTCACTCTTGGTGCCTCATGGTGATGAGCGAACATCTCCTTCTACATAACAGATTTTCTAGATTTTATGCAAAAACATTTAAAATTTACTTTAGCAAACCTTCCGAATGAAGCATGGTGATTCTTGTATAGATTTAACGTTTGTTAAAAATATCGGCGTAGAGTGCAGACGTTATTGTTCATATTTTTCGTATCATAGACCTATGTTGTCTGTACTCGCATTCGAGGCACCCGAACCATTAAATCAACAGGTAGCAGATATTGTGGAACATGAACTGGAATGACAACATCTACCATTTCGACAACCAACCATCACCTAGCACTGGACCATTGTCTGTACTACTCGGACCATAAACAACAAACGACAAAATACCAAACGGCCCTTTTCAGGGCCACTTAAGGAGTTCTAAAGAGTTGAATTCAAGATTTTCATACACAGTATTAACGCTCCTAAAACACCTAAAGACTAATATTATATGCTCTTCTTCCATGGAACAGAACCAACAACAACGACCACCCATTCGACAGTCTACCAAATCATCATCTGGTACTCGACAATTACCGGATCACTCCAGGAACAGCGAATAACTGAATACCAAACGGGCCACTTCAAGAGTTATAAAGAGTTGACTATATTAATTTTCGTGGAAAACTAAAACTAATAACAGATGGTTTGATGTGTCTTTAGAATGAACAAAATATAGTAGATATTTATTAATTCTATTACAATTCCTCCACATCAACAAGCAGTCCTACGTCGACTTTGCAGATATGTCACTGACATATCCCACCTTTTCGTTTTTTGACGAACGTTACTAATTGAATGAGAAACTATAAATAGGACCAGCATATTTGAACTTGAAATTTTGCTTTATAAAAATAAAAATTTCAGATATCAGCGTGAGAGTTTTATTTTTAACTGATAACATACCCGACCAAAAGGAAACAACAAAATTATTTCACGTTTTGTTATTCAGTTTCGCTGTTTTTATAACAGAGGTTGTTAGAATTTACAATGCGGATGTAGTTAAAATTGTAACGAAAAGTCCTCAAGAGGCAACCAAATCATAGCATACTATGATATAGATATAACATAAACAAAACAAACTTTGTAACAGTTTTGTTACGATGTAGGCAAATCATAACAGCTAGTGTTAGTATTAATTTATTTCTCTACGCAGATTGTGCATCGTGGGGCATTATATCAAAATTTGTTATAAGTATGTTATACAATTATCCAGATGAATACGTCTTTACCGAATTTATGTCATAATCAGTTAGTCTTTACAAGGTTTGTTACAATTTTGTTATTAATATGTTATGCCCTTCTGCTCGGGTAGTTTGAGACTTTCTCAATAAATTTGCTTAAAATACAGCATTTGGTGTCAAGATGTTCTCTCTGATAATAAAATAAGCTATTATTATGTTTTCAACGAATATTTTTTTGAATCCTAGAGAGCTTGAGCTGTTTAGTGGAGTACCTGTAACTGGTCGAGTTATTAGTACGCGACACTGAAGAAGTCTGTACGAAGTTTGATTGTGTGGTGCAGGACGATGAAACTTACGTCAAGGTAAACTTTAAACAGCTTCCTGGACAGGAATTTTATACGGCAACCGGACGGGTGAATGTGGCAAATATTTTCAAGCACATTAAAGGGTGATACGGTCAAAATTTGGTCAAGGGAAAACGCGTGTAAATCGGTGAAATCGTTTATTTAAAATTCAAATTAAATTTCTTTTTCAAGTTCAATTAGTATAAAATTCAGGAAAAATATTCAGTTAGGCTTCCGCTTTTCCAAATCCGAATTGCCGGGCCTTACGCTTGACCCCTGCCATCAGATTTTGTACAGCCACCTTGTCCACCTTCTTCGCCGCAGAAAGCCAGTTTGCCTTAAACTGCTGCTCGTCCTTAGCAGTTTTTTTGGTCTTCTTTAGGTTCCGCTTGACAATAGCCCAGTATTTCTCAATTGGGCGGAGCTCTGGCGTGTTGGGAGGGTTCTTGTCCTTGGGAACCACCTGCACGTTGTTGGCGGCGTACCACTCCATGGCCATTTTACCGTAATGGCAAGATGCCAAATCCGGCCAAAACAGTACGGAACAACCGTGTTTCTTCAGAAAAGGCAGCAGACGTTTATTCAAACACTCTTTCACGTAAATTTCTTGGTTGACAGTCCCGGAAGCTATGAAAATGCTGCTTTTCAAGCCACAGGTACAGATGGCTTGCCAAACCAGATATTTCTTTGCAAACTTTGACAGTTTCGTGTGCTTGAAAATATCTGCTACCTTTCCCCTTCCTTTTGCCGTATAAAACTCCTGTCCCGGAAGCTGCTTGTAGTCGGCTTTGACGTAGGTTTCGTCGTACATTACCACGCAGTCAAACTTCGTCAGCATCGTCGTGTACAGCCTCCGGGATCGCGCTTTGGCCGTCGTATTTTGTTTATCATCGCGATTTGGAGTCACTACCTTCTTGTAAGTCGATAGTCCGGCTCGTTTTTTGGCTCGATGCACGGTTGTAGACGATACACCCAGCTTATTTGCGGCATCTCGGAGAGATAGGTTAGGGTTTCGCTTGAAACTACCGGCAACTCTCTTTGTCGTCTCAGCGGCTTCCGGTTTTCGATTTCCCCCCTATCCAGACTTCCTGGCTGTCGACAAACGTTCCCCAAACACTTTAATTACATTTGTAACGGTTGATTTGGCAACTTTTAGCGATTTTGCCAACTTTGCGTGCGAGTAGCTCGGATTTTCGCGATGCGCGAGCAAAATTTTGATACGCTGCTCTTCTTGCTTGGACGGCATTTTGACAACTGAAGAGTGAATTCCAAAATCAAAATAGGAGCAACATTCTACACACACACACCTTCAAAATGAGGGGTGTTCAGGTTTTTTAAATGCAAAATTGAAAGAAATACGTCAAGTTGATATTGACCAAATTTTGACCGTATCGCCCTTTATACTGTCATTCGCGAAGTAATATCTGGTGCGGCAGTCCATCTGTACCTGTTGCTTGAAGAGCAACGTTTACATTGCGACCGGAACCGTCAACTCAAAAGTTTATCTGAGCGAGTGCCTACAAAAACGTCTACTGACTTTCCTGAAGCGACACAATAGTTCCGTTCTATTTTGGCCGGATTTGGCATCTTGCGATTACGGAAAAAATGCCATGGAGGTGTATGCTGCCAACAACGTTCAAGTTGGGCCCAAGGACAAGAACCCTCCCAACATGCCGGAGCTCCGCCCAATCGAACAATATTGGGCCATCGTCAAGCGGAATAAGGTTTAAGAAGACTAAAAAAAGTTGTTGGGAGCGAGAAACAGTTCAAAGCAAACTTGCGTTCTGCGGTGTATAAATTGGACAAGGAGACTGTACAAAATCATATGGCAGGTATTAAATGAAAGAGCCGGCCATTCGCATTCGTCATAAAGGAAGCTTAGCTGAATATTCCTCTTGTATTCTGTATTAAGTGAACTTGAAAAAGAAAAAGAATTTGAATTATTAATAAAAACTTTGATCGACTCACACAAATGACCAAATTTTGATCGGAACACCCTTCATATGCATCGGTATACGAAAGATCAATTAAACAAATTATAAGGCACAACGCTTTTTAAGAACATAGAACATATTTTTGTTGAAAGGTGTGCCAAAATCGGTTTGATGAATCTCCTCACCGTTCTTGTTTTATAATATTGAATATGCTTAGAAAAGTTATCATTTTCATGCAATACCGCATGAATACTGATGAATGCACAATCTTCTTTTAGTGTACGCTGTTTTCCATCCTAGTTTGGCATGCCCTACTTATTCTTATTAAATAATTAGTTGCGAAAAGTTTGATGGAAGGTGGAGTAAGTTGTGCATGTTTGATGGACGGTATCTACAAACAATTCGCAGGTTGGAGTCGTGTGCCTCACCTCACCAAACCTAGATATCATTACATTTTCCTTTTGCATATTCTTATGCATTTTGGTAATCATTATAAAACGCCATTTGATGTGCAATCTATTAATGCAGCATCCAATTCCCTACTCTAAAAATTGCAAATGGAGATGAACGACATCTGACAGCAACTTGTGAATGTTATTACGGTTGGCATATGTAAAAAGGTTTTCTATTTCAAAATTGTCTCTTCTGGATATATGAAGACGAAAAGGGAAGATATTTCAACAATGATAGAACCGTACAGAATAGCAATGAAATAACACAGTGACAGCCAAATGAAAAAAAAAAGAACATGAAATAGCACGGTGAACAACGCAAAGAATCATGCCAGTCATAATGGCAAGGGAAGGTGCTGTAGGAAGATGTGAACTACATGTTTCGAAGCGTGAAAGAAGAACCTTTTGCAAAAAGGAGCACTTTTTCTTCACCTTTTGTTCTGGTTGGTGTTGACTGTTCCTTGTTCCTGTCGAAGGGAGTGGGTGGAGCGGGGACGGAAAAACTCCTCTATGGTGATTACAGTTCTGTTCTGCTTCGGAACTGGTAGATTTGAGGGAATCAAGTGAATGCATTCAGATTTCGAAACTATCTACTGCAGAAGGGGTGTAAGTGTAAAGGTGAACGAGTCGGGATATGTGTGTATCACAATAAAGCAGTCATGAAGAAAAAGCTTTTCTCGAAAATGTAATCAGAAAAACGAGCCAGGATGAGAGAAAATGTGGTGATGTGCAACATAAAAAAAAATGCCGGCATACCCGTATTTCATGCAGACAATGTTTGTGAATGATGGTAATACGTGCACCATATAAAAGATGAGTATGAATGATAAAAGGGTATTGTAGTATCATCAAAATATTATATTCTTCGTTTCTGGCTCATTATAATAATGAATAATAAAGGCAGAGGGTGAGCTACGTGGTATTTTGTAAGACGTGAAAGGTGCTCATGGGAGAGGTTATGTTTCGCAACTGTTTCGCCTGTCGTGAGTATAGAAAAGTTGAACACATTATTTGGTGTGTTTTACTTTGTGTATACCTGGCTAGGGTAGGATTTCATCCTTTAAGTTTAAAAAAATACACAGTTTGAAACAAAATAGCTAGTGTGGTAATTGCCTTCCTTACAACCAATTCACCAAAGTTGTAAGATATCTCTACGGAAAACCCAGGAGTTTTACAGGGTGCGGCAGGAAATAATGCGAACATTTGTTTTATTTCTTTCAAATCCCATTTTCAGCTGATTCAAGCCGACGCCGGAAGCCAGAGCATGCCTTTCGGACGTAGTCCTCCGTCATTGACTACCATGAGCGTGTTATGGTTGACTTCAGGGTTTTCACACTAGGGTGGGATGTTTTGCAGGCTCGTGCTTCAACATATTCCCAAATCGAATAATCCAACGGATTAAGATCTGGACTGCTAGGGGGCCACAAATCCTTCGGCCAAAACTTCATGTTATCGTTCAACCATTGTTGGGTTCGATTGGAGGTGTGATACGGTGCTTCATCCTGCTGTAGGACAACGTTTTGGTCCTCGGAGAAGTTGGCCTTCACCCAGGGAAGCACTTCCAAACAAACATCTGTGTCGAATAATCGCTTGTTCAAACATATTTGGAGAAGTTGTTCAGCTTTTTCTTCTAGAAAGCTGAAAGGCACTCTCTTGGAACAAGTCACTTGTAGTTCCTTGACCCGGTCCGTAATCAAGTGGCGTTTCACTCTGGCTCTGGAAGATGCATGAAGGTCTTCTTTGATGATTCTAAACATGGATTTCTCCGAAATATTGGCGTACTTTGCAAGTTTTCTTATGGAACGCACCGGGTTGCGAGCAATTTTTGCACAGATCGATTTGATCACATTTAGCGTGCGTGCAAAGCGCGGATGTCTACTTCCCGGCTTCCGCTGCTTATGACCATCCTGCAGGGACTTTTTTATGCGGTAAACTGTTGCCAAATGGCACCCTACCACCTTGGCATTCTTTTTGGCTTCTTCTGGGCGAGCAACAAACTGGTGATCACTTCTTTCGCGAACATTTTGACGAATTTGCAATGAAACAAATAGAATGTTTGGATACAGCACTTGAAAGTAAACATAAACAAATGCACTTTTAACAGAAATTATTCACTAGCTACACGAATTAACCCAATACTCAAGTTTGAACATTTTCGCATTATTTTTTGCCGCACCCTGAATGTGTCACAATGCGTTTATGGCCAGCAAAATGCATTGTTTATGCTTTTGTTTAATCAGGAATTGAATAAATAGAACGTGATTGGTTTAGCTTATTTAATAAATGGTCTTAAAAACAATTTTAGGCGCTAAGTCGAAAGTCAGTTTTTTTTCCTGAGAATGGCAACATATTTGAGTTTTTTTTTTCGCTTACTCTAGTCTTAGGTATTTCATCTTTGATTGACATGTGACTCACCCAAGGACCTTTGATTTTTTCACGCTTTTATTCTGTTTTGTTTATTGATTTCGTGGTTGCGGCCACTCATTTTGAATTATTCATATTCGAGTGAAGGTCAATTGATAGTTTTCAATGTATTAATTGATTGAAAAATCATAACAACTAAAGTCAAATGTACCTGGACTTCAACCACGGCGCGTTTAGTTATCAATGCGAGTCCGTTCGATATTTTGTATTTCAATATTGCCAGATTATCTACAAACAACGTAGAATTACACTACCAGTTGATAGTATAGGCTCACTTCGAAAAGTATTGCAACACACACTTCAATATTGCACCACCCTCAGAAGTACCTAAGAAAAGGATTATATCAAATTGATAACAAATTATAATACCAAGTTACCATTGTTTGATCTTTTAATATGTTATCTTTGAGGCTGAATAATCACTCAAAATAATAGAATGATAAAAAAAAATTCGTTGAATATCATAATAATAGCTTATTTCTTCATCTTGATAACAGATCCTGATTTGTGAGCAAATTTATTGAATTATTTCAAATTATGTTTGCACTTTGAAATTAAATTCATACGCTAATATCCGAAAATAATCTCCTCTCACTCGAAGGAGTCCATCCAGGAAAACTGGATTTCAATCTGCATCACGCTTACACGGTTCGTCGTTCTGAACCCGCTGGATTTCGTCACTTAGATTATCTTGCTAAACGACACAGATAAAAAGAAACACTGAATTTTCTGCGTTATCTAATGCACATAAAGGGAATGCTAGATTTGGCAGAACTTGGCAGAATTTGGGATATTTCATGTAAATTTAAGCCAGATAACACCTGAATCGAGCCTGTTGTATGAAAGATTGCAAACAATATCGTTGTTTACGTTTCTTTGGCTTGGAATTACTCGAGGAGAAATTTTACGTGCTTGTTAAAATTAATTATTTTTTTCTGTGGACCTTAACGATCAACTCCAATGACTTCGCAGCTCTGGAATAGATACGTTAATTGTCGAAATCCGATGAGATAGATCTTTCTGACGTCAATTAAAAGTTGTACGGAATCAAATTGCACCACTTTCAAATGGCTGTAACTTTTTAAACGTTGGGTATTTTCGATTGAAATTTTGGGTGGAATTAGTTCAATGTGTATTTGTTTACGCTGTGTAAGTTTCATGAGCAGATGTGCAATCGTTGCGAAGATGGAGTCAGAAGAACAGCAGCGGAGCATAGAAACTCCAGATCTTTCTAATCGTGCCATCAGCTGGAAGCTGGGAATGTTATATTCTACGGTGTTTCGTGTTTTAAATCGGTACCACGAACGTTTGACCATCGATCAGAAAGATCAGTTCAGTTCGAGATATGGCGAAGAAGCTGGATCTAACCAAAACTTTCGTGCAAGATGCGACGTGAAACGTGAAAGACTACAGACATAAAAAGTCCAAAAGGCGCCTAATCGAGACGAACGGCAGAATATGGCGGTAACACATGTGTACAGAAGCTCTACACCCAGATGTTGACGAAACCACATTGCTTCGTTAAGGATAATGAGACGTTTGTAGAAGCAGACTTCTGGCAGCTTCCGAGGCTCCAGTTTTCACTGCTCATCATAAATTCGATGTCCCTGAGGATGAGAATGCAGAAGATGTCAAAGATTGCTTAAAAATATAAGATTTGGCAAGCAATTTGCTCGTGTGGAGCACCCCATTCGTGCCAACTAGAACAGTCAATCTGCAGGTATACCTACACTGAGAATTCATTTTCGTAAAGTAGCTTTCACGCGTTTCGTAAACATGCACAGAAAAAAATAATTAATTTTACCAAGCGTGTAAAATATCCTCTCGTTTAAATCCAATCTAAAGGAGACGTAAGCAACGAAACTGTTTGCAACTTTTCATGTTCCATACAACAATATTGGCAATCTTTCATACAACAGGCTGGATTCATGCGTTATCTGGCTTAAATTTACATGAAATATCCCATTATTTTCTGGCAAATCTAGCATTTCCTTTATGTGCATTTGATAACGCAGAAAATTCAATGTTTCTTTTTATCTGTGTGGATTATGTACATAGAACAAATTTCTCGTATATTGTATGAAACATTCATAATGCTTTTTATCTGGTGAAATGCAATTTTTTTTTGTAAAATGCACGAAATGAACTTCGTGATGACAAGCCAATTGCTGCTTCTCTTTTATACCGTACTCATTGACGATGGTGTTCCTGCTGGTATGGGTGGAAATAATTTATCTATCCCAAACTAAAAATCAAAGCGCTGTCGTGAGCTATTAAGCAAGATTGTTCTCACGAGTCAGCGTGGCCTAGTGAGATCAACCACGGATTTAGAATCGGCACTTTCCAAATATTCAGGTTCGAACCCTATGTCTGAAACAATAAAAAACGCTGGAAAATACCACGTGCTTGCGCTTTTTTTGTCAATTACATTTTGAGTCGATAAAGTAGATTTGTCAGTCCTTCATGCAACCACCAGAGAGACGTTTCTTTTTAATTTGTGACAATATATTCGTGGCTCTTTGCATTGTTTCCGTACAATGTACGAATGTTCTTTCTATGTCAACAAAAGCTTCGTGCTTTTGACAGTTGCGCGTGCAATTAATTACGAATGTATCTTCACGAAAAGAACAAATCAGTTTCGTTGCTGAAAACAACGAATGGATTAGTGCGTATTACTTTCGATTTTGTAATATAAACTAAAATTAACTTTCAGTGTAGGAGGTCAATTTCGTGCCGCAGCATCTCAACCACCCGAACGCACCTGAACTGCGGCCAATTGAAAAGTACTGGGCCATCATGAAGCAGGCACTCCGGAAGCATCCTAAGAAAGCGAAATCGGAGATGTGTAGAAAAAATGGATTGCCACGCAAACAAGTTGGTCCAAATATTGTACAGGACCTTATGAGTAGTGTAAAGAAGAAAGTTCGTGCATTTGGATATGGAATTGAAATTGAATAAAACAAACGTGAGAAAATATTCATAACATATTTTATTTGATTCCCTGCAAGTTTGAAGATGATTGGTTGAACGGGCGAATTTTGCCGAATATTTGTGTGTGTCGCAATTTGATTCCGTACACGCTTTACTGATGAACCGTTGCACGTACGCCAATACACGCTGCAACCTACGGAACGAACTAGTACTTATAAATATCGGGAGCTGATCTTCAATGTAAACAGGATCGGCAACAATTGGTTGTACTTTCAATACGCGAATTGAATTATCAACTGGAATATCTCTGAGTGGTTCCTCAGAATATTAATCTTTTCTCAAGAAAGGTGGACCTTCCCACCAGTCAGTATTTGACTTAACAACACCATGTTGCTGTCCTCTTGACTCGATATCTGTCAGACTATCGTTTGACCTAACATATTTCCAGGTGAAATCTTTGGTTTCATTAGCTAAGGCCTGTATTCGAAAAAAATGCACCATTTTTATCCGTGCGTAACTTTTTTGTACGTGGGTAAAAATTGAGGGATAAATCTGGGTATAACTAGTTTGGAGTGAATTGTTTACATGCGCAAAATTTCATAACAACGGGTTCAGTGGTTATTGAGATCAAGAAGAAAATCGCCGGAGAATTTTGCACGCCGTCATGGAAAATCCCACTGCGACCATGAGATGGATCGGAAGCAAATTGGGAATCACCCGTTCAACTGTGTCTCTGGTGGTACAATCGTTTAACAATATTGCGTCGACGCACAGTGGGACGAAATGAAAAAAAGTGGGACATGGGTATTTGAGGCGAAACTATTAGGTTTGGCTCATTGATGTCTTCTACAATGTTTCTAAATTTTTGGAGTACTTTATTTTTGTGATAACAAATTTGATTTAAGGGATGTATACTAGGCCATCCCTTATTTTGATTTTTGTTGTATTGAAGTAAATACACAAGAGGAACCTCTTGCATTGGGGCTTGTAGAAAGTTCTGTCGTAGGAAACCTGTGGGTGTTCAAAATTCGTAGTTCCGAAAGAGAAATTAATATAGACACAGTTAAATGTTGGAACTAACGTCTGAGCTGGAAGAGGTATTTGGCAATGGAGTTTCAACCGGTCTGCGTTTTCAACAGGCCCGAAATCGTTGTTAAAATAGAATTGAACTGGACTCACAGACTACCCACCTCATTATCAATCTTTTATGTCAGCTAGTGCCGTACTCTCATCCAGTCAAACATCGCGTTTACGCATATGAGAGATTCTTTCTAAAAAGGACATTTCGGTGGATATTAATTTCCATTTTTTAATGATTCAGCAAGACGAAAATCATCCACATGATGGTTAGTGAGAGTCGAAGTAAGGTTTGTCTCTGGGTGAGGTGAGAAAAGTTACCTGCAGTGACGTTATTCTCCTGGGCAAATCAAATGGAGAGTCACGACACTGCTGGTGACTTTTCTCACTTCACCAAGTGACGAATGTCACTTCGACTCTCGGAACAACCGTCACTTTGTGGAACCAATAGTTCGTCTTAATATTCACCCAGCACCATGAATTCCCCGTCGACTTGTGATGAACCAATTCTATAATGTGGCGAACCAGCCCAGGTAAATAAATCAGCCCACTCTAATAAAGAAAAAAAAAAAACAATTCTATAATGTTAAGTCTCATATATTTGTACACACACTGTTCGACGTCAATTCATCGACTTAAGTCATATAACACTATGGATATCCGTGTTTTTTTTTATCAAAATATAAGACTTGCAGTGATCCTTTAGTCTTAACATTGCACGTAAAAGTCAAACAGTTAAAAGGGAACAGCATGAGAAAGTGCTGAGGAGATAATTTATGCCCACGCCGATCCAAGCCGCCGCCGCCGCCGCCAAGAACGACCGCGGCGTGGCGCCGGGTACGCCACCGCCGCCGTTTGAAAATACCATGTACGCCGCCGCCGATACAAAGTAGATCGGCGTACAGGTCTAGTAGGCCATCCCTTATTTTGATTTTTTTTTTAAATTTCAACATTATCTAATAAGAAGCTTAGCTACTTTTTTGTAAAATTGTTAAGGGTATCAGTTGTTGAATAAATTAACGTTAAATTTAGCTACTAATACCTGCTAACCTGTTATCTACGCATCCTCGAAGACAGCTCAAAAAATTCATTAAAACCTACGTTAATCCTTTAAATGAAGAGATAATGATAAGTTGTTTTCTACAAACAGGTGTATTTTTGAAGTACTTTAAACTCTGTAGAACATTTTAAAAATGAGAAAATTCAAATAAAATTTAAATTTAAATTTTAAATTAAAATAAGCCTTTAAATCAAATTTGTTATCACAAAAATAAAGTACTCCAAAAATGTAGAAACATTGTAGAAGACATCAATGGGCCACACCTAATAGTTTCACCACAAATACCCATGCCCCTATTTTTTTTATTTCGTCCCACTGTGCGACGGTTGAAACATTAGTTGAGCGAAAAATGGTTTTTCTCTTGATCTATACACTTTACCTCACGTCGGGAGAAGTGCGCTGTGTAGTGGATCACTGAGTGATTCCAGCGCACTACTTCCGACTTTTTAACTTTGTGGCAATGAGTATCGCTTGTTCGAACGTCTTCGTCTTGTTTCGGTGTCATTGGTTGACTGAATTGAAGGAGTATTTAATATATTGGATAATTTTTTTTTATTGAATTTCCGCTTGAACCTATGGGCGTTGTGACAGTTTGTTTATTTTTTACATAATGTTTTTAACAGTATAGGCTCTTTTTTGAAATCGAATAGTTTTAAGAGCGTTTTATGGCAGCATTTTCAAGATAAATTGGTCTTGAAGAGTAATTTCATAAAACTTTTTCAAATCTTCAATCAGGTTTTATGCAAATTGCTAAACGATATCTTATATAAATGGTGTAGGTTTATGGAAGTTTCTTCAAGTGTTCTTTAGTCACTCTTAAGAACTGTTAATTAATTAAACCAACTTAGCTTAGAAAATGCCCTGATAAAACCGGATGAACTCCATAATGCTTTGATAGAACTACCATTAAGCATGAATAAATCAAATTTGCATTTCTAAATGCACTTCCCCAGTTATTAATTGAGAGCTTTCGATGCCAGGTACAATTTTATGCATTAGTATAATTGTGTGGCAAGTACAATCATACCCTATGCCGAGAGTTTCACGTTACCGAAAAAAATCCTAGACCAGACCGGGAATCGAACCCAGTGACTTCCAGTATGGTGTTGCTTTGGAACTGCGCCTTTACCGAATGAGCTAAGGGAGGACCCAGGACTTACGTTTCTTACTAAAGGGCGATACGGTCAAAATTTGGTCAATATCAACTTGACGTATTTCTTTCAATTTTGCATTTAAAAAACCTGAACACCCCTCATTTTGAAGGTGTGTGTGTGTGTAGAATGTTGCTCCTATTTTGATTTTGGAATTCACTCTTCAGTTGTCAAAATGCCGTCCAAGCAAGAAGAGCAGCGTATCAAAATTTTGCTCGCGCATCGCGAAAATCCGAGCTACTCGCACGCAAAGTTGGCAAAATCGCTAAAAGTTGCCAAATCAACCGTTACAAATGTAATTGAAGTGTTTGGGGAACGTTTGTCGACAGCCAGGAAGTCTGGATCGGGGGGAAATCGAAAACCGGAAGCCGCTGAGACGACAAAGAGAGTTGCCGGTAGTTTCAAGCGAAACCCTAACCTATCTATCCGACATGCCACAAATAAGCTGGGTGTATCGTCTACAACCATGCATCGAGCCAAAAAACGAGCCGGACTATCGACTTACAAGAAGGTAGTGACTCCAAATCGCGATGATAAACAAAATACGACGGCCAAAGCGCGATCCCGGAGGCTGTACACGACGATGCTGACGAAGTTTGACTGCGTGGTAATGGACGACGAAACCTACGTCAAAGCCGACTACAAGCAGCTTCCGGGACAGGAGTCTTATACGGCAAAAGGAAGGGGAGCGGTAGCAGATATTTTCAAGCACACGAAACTGTCAAAGTTCGCAAAGAAATATCTGGTTTGGCAAGCCATCTGTACCTGTGGCTTGAAAAGCAGCATTTTTATAGCTTCCGGGACTGTCAACCAAGAAATTTACATGAAAGAGTGTTTGAATAAACGTCTGCTGCCTTTCCTGAAGAAACACGGTTGTTCCGTACTGTTTTGGCCGGATTTGGCATCTTGCCATTACGGTAAAAAGGCCATGGAGTGGTACGCCGCCAACAACGTGCAGGTGGTTCCCAAGGACAAGAACCCTCCCAACACGCCAGAGCTCCGCCCAATTGAGAAATACTGGGCTATTGTCAAGCGGAACCTAAAGAAGACCAAAAAAACTGCTAAGGACGAGCAGCAGTTCAAGGCAAACTGGCTTTCTGCGGCGAAGAAGGTGGACAAGGTGGCTGTACAAAATCTGATGGCAGGGGTCAAGCGTAAGGCCCGGCAATTCGGATTTGGAAAAGCGGAAGCCTAACTGAATATTTATCCTGAATTTTATACTAATTGAACATGAAAAAGAGATTTAATTTGATTTTTTAAATAAACGATTTCACCGATTTACACGCGTTTTCCCTTGACCAAATTTTGACCGTATCACCCTTTACTTCTTTTAATGAAATTTCTATTATTTGATCGTTGAACAGATTGTTCGGACACTAAATTGGCCTTGAGTCAGACCTGCATTACAAATAGTTTTTATCAGGGTTGCGGCTTATCATTTTTGACTCAGGCATATTCATTTGCCAATATCTCCTTTCAGAGGGTCGATTTGATAATATGATGTATGATGAACTTGTAGTCCATAAGTAGACCTACAACTTTGTTTAACAGTACATTGCTCTAACTCCTATATCTTCGACATGAGAGCGTATATCCACAGTGATCTTCACGATGATAATCGCGTGATCTTCACCGCGAATATCATCGCGAAGATCACTGCGAATATACGCTCTTATTCCTCAGATATAAGAGATAGAGCTATGTATTGTTAAACCAAGTTGTAGGTCTACTCAAGCACCATAAGTTTATCATACATTATATTTTGAAATTGAGCTTCTGAGAAGAGCTATCGGCAAATGAATATGGATAAGTCAAAAATGATAAGCCGCAACCTTGGTTTTTATATTGATAAATAATCTTTGTAGCTCGAGCTATCCTGATTTGCAAAAAGGGCTGCACTTCAAGAGACCGAACGTCGCGAATATTGTGTAATTCTAATTGCTACGAGGATGTGCATTGTAACATTTTTCATGGACTGTTTTAGAAACTGAGGGTTATTCCAAGAGATGAAGTGACTTTTGTCACTTGGTGAAATTAGGAAAGTCATTTGCAGTAACATGATTCTCCATTTGGTTTTCCCAGACGAGTCACGTCACAAGTCACTTTACCAAATGACAAAAGTCACTTTGACTCTCGCAATAACCCTCACTGTCTGCAGTCATATCGACATTCGTTACACCCATTTTTTTTTTGCTTGCAGTAATTAATCAATTATTTCAATTAATGCTGTATAATTTAAAATATGATAAATCGGTGAAAGGTGACACAATTGACAGCTAACCTTACAACTTTTCTGCGAATGAGTAATAAGGGCTGTGGTAGCTCGTCGGCACGTTCGTGGCAAAATGTCAATTTCACATTTTGTTTCTGTTTTATTACTGTCACTCACTACCGGAAGACATGGAGCTTCCATGTAGAACGTATTCTTACAAAACTTGTAGTAGGCTGGAAATTGTCACCAAGGTTGAAACAACTAGAGCAGCAGCCTAGAACGGTGCGAAGAAAGAAGGATTCTACAGCTCGGATACGTCTACCTCGTGTTAGTCGTGAAAATGAGCATAGATTAGCAGCATCATATGCAGCATTATTATTTATGCCTCGTTTGCTGTGTTGTGCCATAACGCCGACTCAATGGAGATGGGGAAATTAGAAGAAATGTGCTCCAAATAGGTATCACTCCTTTCTTTTTACGACTACCGACTGTTGTAGTCGGTGGCATTGCCTTTCAAAGGAAATCTCGAGAACGTCGGAAACAAGAGCTTATGTGGGACTTCGTTGTGTCGTAAAAATATGGCATGACATATCACCGTTATTTGTGGGTCTTGGAGAAGAAACATAACAAAAAGGATAATGTATGATACGGTGGTAGGATTCAGTCCCATGACTGCTGCATGAAATCAGTTCTACTGCTTAGTATTTCTCGGGTTTTGATTTCTCATTCTGAAACATCTGATGTACTATAATGCTTTGTAACATTATTCTTTCGCCTTATTATGCTGATTCAAAGTAACATTATTGATAATATCTTTCAGCAAATGGAGCAACTCGTTTGAAAATCATATAGGTGGAGTGATTACTTTTTTTGTGATTCCTCATTTGGGGCTATTCATAAACCAAGTTGACTTTTCTTGAGGTTATCGGGCATCTAAAATGTCTGATTGAAGGGGTGGATTTTTTGCTTAACCAGCAAATCGAAGGATAATGATGAGAATTTTATTCAGCTTACTTTTTAAGTAATTAATCAAACCTTCTAGTTCACATTCAATGTTTAACCTTCTAGCAGCATTCTTATCAAATTCTAAAGGAAACTATGAAGTTCACAAAGATTCGTTCAAGAGGTTGTAGAGAATGCTATTCAGCTCAAAAAGTACCTCATACGAACTGAACAAAACCAAAAAAAAATCAAAAGACATAAATAATAGACAATTTTGTTATTTTCTAATCCTGACGCAAATATTTTTAAAGTGCCGTGTTGTGAAATGATGATTGAGTTAAATTTTTATGTTTTTTAATGTGAAATTAATTTTTTCATAAATACTTACTACCTAGTCTCCAATTCGAGTCCTCCTCTTTGAAACCAGGATACTTTCCACTGTGCCATATGCACGAGATGGGTTATGTTATGATTTTACTCGAAGCGTTGATTTCATGCATTAAAGACTGGACTTGGAAAAAATGAGACACACAAATATGATCACCAAAAATTCATTTTAAATCGAATACGTCTCAAATTTTCAGAGAATAAATAACTAGGGTTGATATGCTAGTAATGGACCCCTTAGTAGGAGCTTTGAACATTTTCGATGAATTTCATAAGAATTTTATTAACTATTTATACAACAATCCCACATTTGATGAAAATAACTAGTCATTTACACAAAATTATATTAAACTCTATTTTTGAGGCTAGGTTTTCCTGGTAAACATCGATAATTGCGCTGATCATAATGTGCCTTTTTTGGACCCATTTGCTTATTTTGGACCCGGGTCTATAATGCGCATTATAGACCCGGGTCCAAAATACGCATATCAACTAATTTGATTAAAATGATTGATCTGACGCAGCTAAACCAATTTGTTATCTCGTAGACAAATAGGGTAACGCATATATTTTGGACTTGTATAGGGTTGATATGCTAGAAATGGACACCATAGTTGAAGCTTTGAACAATTTCAATGAATTCCACAAAAATTTTATTTACTTTTTGGGCAACACTCCTACATTTGATGAAAATAACTAGTCATTTACACAGAATTACGGTGAACACTAATTTTTAGTCCAAGTTTTCCTGTTAGACATCGATAATTCGCGATGGTCATAAAGCGCTTTTTTGGACCCATTTTCTTATTTTAGACACGGGTCTATAATGCGCATGTCAACTAATTTGATTATAATGATTAACCTGACGTTGCTAAACCAATTTGTTATCTCGTAGAAAAATAGGGTAGCGCATAAATTTTGGACATGTATATATTATGGCCACCTTCCATCACGGAGAGAAATGAGTCTTGTTTGAAATAACCAACACTATGGTTGAAATGTAAAGTCTGGCTCTGCTTGAGATGAAGTTGATGTTTGTTTGCTTCAAACTCGCGATTGTAGTTGAAGCAAACCGCTTTTTCAAGTGATTTCTACTCAGATAATAACATTGTTTTAAATTTAATTTTAGTTAATTGGAACTGCAGGTCTGCTTATTTTCAACCCTAAAAATGTTTGTTTTAACCAAAAATTTAATTGCTATACACAGTTCTGTTAGGCTGATTCAAACTGTGATCTTAGGTTGAAATAAACTGAATGTTTGGTGAAAATGGCCATAGTTTATGGTTGGGTAAATACCAACCTTAAATATGATGGAGAACAAACTACACGATTAGTTTCCCTCATATGTATGGTGTCAGTAAAATTCCTATCAGTTGTTCGTGCGGGGACATTTCGTGAGTCCGGAGTGAAATTGGTGATTTAGTGTAACTTATGATTCATAGTGATTTAGAGTATAGTACAGTTATATGTTATTGTTTATAAAGAAATAAAACGCCGTATAACCGGGAGAGCGTAAAGTGATTTTTTTATCTACTATAGGAGACCTTAAATGAAACTAAACGCATAATGCCCATGCCCTATGGTATGGCACTATACCTAATACAGTTTTGCGTTTCACGGTAGTCCAGATAAATAAATGCTAAATAAATAAGTGGAACGAAAAATACGGTAGGTGTAGTACTAATTTTTAATTGAGAGAGAGAGAGAGAGAGAGAGAGAGAGAGAGAGAGAGAGAGAGAGCTGTAGAACACTTTCACATGTATTTTACAGCAAAGTGACCAAAATGCATACATGCTCAAAATATATTCATCCCCGTACAATGATAGAAAAGTAATGAAAATATCTATGTGTCCGATACTTCAGATTCCGTGTAGGTATGCTTACATTTATTAGTTTTTCCTAATCAACAATGTTCACTTTAGACGGTGTGCAAACAATAAGTTCGGTTTGTTTAAAAACTGAAATGAAGGGTTGCCAAATAGGCAACATAGCACTTCCAATTAGTCCTATAATAGACAATTTGTCCGATTTTTCATAGCTTTTATTACTGCATTGTTAAATTTAATATAAGTACTACGTATTAATGTTTCGAAAATGCATTTTTAAAATCTACAATTGATTTATATGATCAAATGCTTTTTTCTCTCCTGTAACGAAAATACTCACAAATCACTGTACCATGCAGTGATCAGGTAAACATAATTAATAATGATGTTTTATGTGTAACAATTGTGAAGAATCATATTCTAACCTTTGTTTTAGTGTTGATACTATGTGTTTTAACTGAAATTGCTTAGGTGAAATACGAAAATAACGAAATAATTACAATAATATGCCAGGGGGTCCATTATACGCACAGGGTCCATTATACGCATACAATCCCTATATATTAGCTATGTTTTGGCATAATTAATTCATTGAATTTTAATCACTCAAGCTGAATGCTCGTACATTTCTCTTAACACTGCTCATGAGATCTTGGGCGAGGCTTTGTCCATCTTACACAATTTCTCCCAGTTTTTCTTCAAAGCTTCATCGGTTTTGAATGTTTGTCCGCTTTTCTTCAACTTCTTCTTAATTATCGCCCGAAACTTTTCGATTGGACAAAGTTCTGGTGTATTTGGCGGGTTCGCCTCCTTCGGGACCACGTTAACGCCTTCCGCTTAGTACCAATTCATTACAGGCTTGGCGTAATGGCACGAAGCGAGATCCGGCCAGAATAGCGTGGGACCACGGTGAGGGCGGAGGAAGGGCAGCAAGCGCTTCTGCAAACATTCCTCTCGATAAATCTGCCCGTTTATGGTGCCGGTTGTAACGTACGGGTTGCTGTACCGTCCACACTCGCAGATCGCCTGCCACAACAGGTACTTCTTCGCGAATTTGTCCATCTTTCTCTTCCAGAACTTTTCCGGAACCTCCATGCGGGACGTACCGACAAAAAACTTGAGTCCGGGGATTTGTTTGGTGTCCGCTTTGATATATGTCTCGTCGTCCATGACGAGACAGCCTGGCTTGACCAGCCACTCACGGTACAGCTTCCGTGCACGCAATTTGGCCACCGTGTTTTGCTTGTCAGTCCGGTTTGGCGCCTTCCTGACCTTAAAAACACGTAGCCCAGCCCACTTCATGGTCTGCTGGACGAACCACTTCGACGAATTGACCTTTTTGGCCACGTCTCGGTTGGAAAGGTTCGGGTTATTCTTAAAGTATTGCCTTATCTTCCGAACCTTCTCCGGGTATTCCGTTTTCGGTTTCCGGTCGCTTCCAGCGTGCCGCTCGATGGTCTTCGTCTCCTGGAACATGTTCACAACGTTCCAAGCCTTTTGCCGATCCATCTGTGTGACTGACCAGGATTATCGATCACCGCGCCCAAGATTTGCTGACGTAGCTCTTTTTGTCTCGAATGCATCTTGAAAACTACTTGACGTATCGCAATAAAATTTTGCACACGTAAACATAACCTTGTATTACCCAAAATTTCAATAATTTTTACCCACGCGATAAAAAGTTACACCCAAAACAAAGTGTCGTATTTTTTCCGAGTCCAATCTTTAGTACTTTTTTGTTTTGTTTTATCTTGTTGAGTGATAGCTTCATTTTCCACAGTTTTACCTTTTCTCATTTATCTAACAGTTTTTTTCGATGGTTATAAAATAAGCCGTTCTCTTTTATTATTTTTGAAAATTCAGTTTTTTAACAGAACTTACAGAATTTTACGTATACTTCAAATATTAGAAAATCAGTTCAACATAGTTATGTTGTGACATTCTGCGCTGATTAAAAGTACGGTTAGTACTTTGAATGAACTTTGTGTTAGAGATTTTTGAAGTTCAAAGCATGTTCTCAACTAAAAGCTGTTGAAGAATCGAAGCATTCACTGAAAATGCAACATCATTTCGTTGCTATGTATTTTAGATAGCAACCATGTTGTATAAATATCTAGCTGAAATAAATATTATCTGCATTAGTAGTTCATTCATCATCTTGACTAGTAGTCTCAAGATACATTCTCCCGAAAACCCATTCCTTGTGAACCTGATCTAAAACCCCGAGCATGTTATGGGCCCAGGCGGAAGCTGATTAATCGAATATTGAAGCGTGAAGTGTTTGCTGTTTTTTTCTTGAAGCGATTGAGTGGGTCACGCAAAAATTGACTTATTATAACCCCCCCCCCTTGTCACGTTTTTTGTATGGACCTATACATTTTTTTGTATGCATCGTCATGTTTTCTCAAGACCCCCCTCCCCCCTACTGCGTGACATAATTAATGGACCTTCCATAAGTTAACAAATTCGAACTACGATTCGAGATGAAGTAGTGCCTCTAACTACGGCTTTCGAAGCGCGGAACGAGGATTTGTCACCCTGGAGCTTGTGAAAGTGTCCATGTTTCGTTGTCACGGATGGATGCCATTTCCTCGTCCATGGCCTTTTTCCACTTCTAACATTCCTGGCTCGCAATCGCTTCTCTGTACGTTCTTGGCTCTGCGCAGGTGTTCACGGCCAGACCAATCATATCATTGTACCGCACCGGCGGGACCCCGAAGTTCACTCTCAGTGAATCACGAACAACTGGAAATACCGCAGCTTGCTCCTCCTGTATCGAGACTGTCTCGTCGGTATCAGCCATGAAGATCATCGTCGTTTTCAGCGAAATCGAAAAATTCATCATTGTCTTGCAATTTGTCTACTTCCGCATTCAGTCCGCTATCGAATAATAGCACCGCACCGTACTCGTTTTCATACTGGGATTCACCAGGTTGGTCACGGATGGTTCTAAGCTGATAGACGAAGCGGATAAACTTCAGAAGCGATCCGCTTTCAATATACAAGTGCTACAAATGGGCGGAAATAGTGCGTCACAGAAAATTGTATTGTGCTATCATTGCGGTAAGCCGGGGCACAGGAAGCGAAATTGCTAGGTGTATCTGGCGAGACCAGCGTTAACGCCGAGAAGAAGAAAGAAAAGACAAAGGCGAAAACAGTGCGCGAAAACGATAAGTCGCTCACATTCTTCGTCCGCTATGGTCAGCACGACACGAGTGTGAGGGTAATCGATTCGGGTGTGACGTCTCATTTGGCAAGAAATCGTATACTATAATTGGAGTAACAATTATAATGTAGAAGGAGATGTTCACTCATCACTGTCCACACTTGCTGTCTCATGGTAATGAACGAACATCTTCTGCTGCCTCAAGAAATCGTAGTTCTTTTGTGCGTCTCGATGAGAGTGTACTTCCGGAAGTTCTTCGTACGGCAGGTATCGGTGACTGTAACATTGGGTGCGTGAATGATCGTAGCAAAAAAATGATTTCCGTGATGAAGCTCCCTGAAAAAGGTGCTCGTGCGGAATTCGATGCAAATCAGTGTCGGTTAGTGTACAACGGGTCGGTAATTGCGATAGCAGACCACCCAGGTGGCCTCTATCAACTGAACATGGTGGAAAAATCGTTGCACAACGTCGACTGGCATCGATGACAGGGCCACAGAGATCCGGATGTAATTGGCAAAGTAGAGCGGCGTGGTTTTGCCCTTGGAATAAAGGTCAAGTTGCGGAATCCACCAGACTTGTGAGTGTTGCGTCGAAGGCAAGATGGCACGACCATCGTTTCCCAAGCAAGCGAGAAAAGTCGAAAGCAGTGATAGATATCGTGCACAGCGATGTATGTTGCCCTATAACGGCATCACCGAGCGGATGCCAGTATTACATGGTGAAGATTGACGATAATAGCCGCTATACAGCCGTTTGTTTCTTGAAGGAGCAGTCCGAAGTTGCTGAGAACATCCATTAGTATATAAGGTTCAGTGAAACTCAATTCAGGCGAAAACCAAAAGCCATCCGTTCAGACCGAGATGGCGAGTACACCAGCAATTCTATACACAATTTATACGCAGTAGAAGGATCCAAGGCTGAATCTGGCTACGCTCCACAGGACGTTGAATGAGATGGGTTGTGTATGCCGTTGGATACTGGCTTACCTCGGCAATTTTGGGTGGATGCTGTAAATACTGTAGCATATATCCAGAATCGGCTGCCCTCATCAGCGATTGGATCGACGCCGTATGAAATCTGGTTTGGTACGAAACCCGATTTGCAGCACTTGAAGGTGTTCGGTTGCAGTGCATATGTATGGAACCCTCCACAAAAGAGGAAAACGTTTGATGGAAAATCAACCACAATGACATTCGTTTATACGAATCGAACAGCAAAGTCATCAGTCGTGACATTGCAATTCATTGAGCTCCACGAAGCGGATAAGAACGTGAAGGATGGAGCCATCCGTGACCAACCTGGTGAGTCCCAGTATGAAAACGAGTACGGTGCGGTGCTATTATTTGTGTGGGGTTGCGTTTTTTGGTACAAAAAGAACGCAATTGTCTCTGTACCAATCCAACGTCGATCGCGCGTAATGGCATGATGCCAGTTCCGGCCAAAATAATGTCTCGCCTCCGTGGGACCGCACGAAAGGCAACATACGCTTCTGGAGGCACTCGGTGCGGTAAATTACGCTGTTGATGGTACCCGTTGTGATGTACGGTTTACTCAGTTTACCGCATTGGCATATGGCCTGTCAGAGCAAGTATTTTTTGGCGAATTTTTCCACTTTCTTCTTCCTTATGTCTTCCGGAACATCAAATCGTGATTTGGCAACGTAGAACTCCAGCCCTGGTATCTGTTTTGCGTCTGCCTTGATGTAGGTATCACCATCCATAACCACATACATCGGTTTCGTTAACCACTCTCGATACAGCTTCCTTGCACGGGGTTTGGCCGCCGTGTTTTGTTAATCACGCCGGTTCGGTGCCTTGCGGACCTTGAATACACGAAACCCAGCGCGTTTCATGCTTTGCTGAACAAACCAGGTGGAACACTTTGCTTTCAGAGCCGCATCGCGAATCGAAAGGTTCGGATTACACTTGAAATAATCCAACACCTTCCGGGCCTTCACAGGGTCAGCTGTCTTTCACTTCCAGCCCGCCGCTCGGTCGTCTGGGACTCCTTAAACGATTTGACCACCTGAGACACAGTTGTATAGGTGATTTCCAGTTGTCTTCCGATCCATATCATGGTCGCAGTCGGATTTTCCATGACGGCGTGCGAAATTCTCCGGCGATTTTCTTCTTATTTCGATGCTATCTCAATAACCACTGAATCGATTATTATGAAATGTTGCACCTGTAAACAATTCACTCCAAACTAGTTATACTCAGATTTTCATTATATTTTACTCACGGAGAAAAAAGTTACCCACGGATAAAAATGGTGCTTTTTTTTCTTGTACCGGCCTTACAGTGAAGCGATTTCTAGTCGGAAAAGTAAGAATTGGAAAGCGGCCATGGACGAGGAAATGGCATCCTTTCGTGACAACGAAACATGGACACTTACTAAGGAACCCCAACATCGTAATATAAAATTGGCTGCAAATGGGTGTGCAAGTGTAAGAAAAATGAGTCCGGGAGATTGTGAAATACAAGGCCAGGTTGGTTGCACAAGGTTTCTCCTAAAAGAACGGTCCTGATAACGATCAGGTATTTGAACCAATGGTGTAGCAAATCACATTTCGAGCCGTACTGATGATAGCGAGCAAGCAGCGAATGCTCGTTAAGCATATCGACATCAAGACCGCGTACGTGAATGCCATATTGCAGGAGGAGATATTCATGAAGCAGCCCTTGGGGTACTCGAACGGTGATCCAGATACCGTGTGCTCCTTAAAGCGGTGTCTCCACGGGCTCAAGCAATCTGTGCGGGTATGAAATCAGCGGATTGATGTGGTGTTAAAAAACATGGAATTTCATCGATCAACGGCTTACCCGTGTCTCTACTTGCGGAGTGTTGACGGTATGTATACGTACGTGTTGATTTTTCGTGGAAGATATCGTTGTTGTATGTAGAATGGAGCAGGAGCAAGACCTTCAAGATTACGGAGCTGGGTGACCTGATTTTTTTTAGGAAATCACATTCAACAGGAGATCGGATGGTTCGTTATATGCCAGGTGACCTGATTTTTTTGTAGGAATTCACATTCAACAGGAGAACGGAAGGTTCGTTATATGCCAGAGGTCGTACGTGCTGAAGATTTGGTCCTGGTTGAACATAGAAAACTGCAAAGTCTCGTGTGTTCCGATAAATAGCGTCTTCGTACCACAAAAGGAGAAGGATAGCGACGCATAGGCAGGTGGACAACAGTACCAAAGTCTGGACGGGGCTTTGTTGTACATCGCGGTCAATACACGCCCGGATATTGCGATATCGAATTCCATTCGCAGGTGGAGAGTCACCAAACCAACAAGCGAGGCGGGTGCTTCGCTAGCTGAATAGCACGGCCGGCCACGAGCTACATCTGGATGGTGGTAGCAATCTTCAATTGGAGTGTTTCGTGGACGCAGACTGGGCTGGTGAAATTAACAACAGGAAATCCAACACTGGCTATATTTTCAAGTTCGGCAGCGGACTCGTTGGCTGGGGAAGCAGGCAGCAAGCGTGTGTGTCCCTTTTCATCACTGAAGCGGACTACATCGAACTAGCCGAATGCTTGCAGGGCTGCAGTGGTTACCTCGATTGGTAGATGATTTGGGCGAACATCTAGTTTTTCCCATTGTGGTCAACGAGGACAACCAGAGCTGTTTGGAATTCTACCAAATCAAGCAAAACAATGCATTACGTCCTAAGTAACATTGAGAGACTCTCTTTGTCGACTCTCTCTTTGCGTTCCCACGGCTATGTAAAAACATGTTTAACTAGTTTCAACATACAGTACGATAGTATGAAGTGTGATAAGGGACCAAATACGTTGAAAACATCAGCAAATCGTTTAATATGCTCGTTATCGTTATATGCTAGTAATGGACCCCTTAGTAGAAGCATTTTGAACATTTTCGATGTATTCCATAAGAATTTTATTAACTATTTGTACAACAATCCCACATTTGATGAAAATAACTAGTCATTTACACAAAATTATGGTAAACTCTATTTTCAGGCTAGGTTTTCCTGGTAAACATCGATAATTTGCGCTGATCATATTGTGCCTTTTTTGGACCCATTTGCTTATTTTGGACCCGGGTCTATAATGCGCATTATAGACCCGGGTCCAAAATACGCATATCGACTAATTTGATTAAAATGATTCATCTGACGCAGCTAAACCAATTTGTTATCTCGTAGATAAAAAGGGTAACGCATATATTTTGGACTTGTATATATTATAACCACCTTCAAATTGAAAACATTCTAAACGCATCCGATGTGTAACAATACCTGTGTTGAAATCTATCTAGCTACAATCTCGGTATTACATAAAACTATTACAATCTGAGAGATGCAGTTCCTCATATTATCAGGGACGATAGGGGATGATATTTGAGGAAAAAATTGCTCTACGCAGATCGTCAAATCTCATATTTTACGGAGTTGTTGAATTTTTATTTTTTTGGTACATGGTAGTCTTAAATTGGTTGTAACTCAAATTTATGTTATTTAGCAAGATTCTATTTGGACTGCCGATGTCAAACAATTGGCGTAGCCGTAGCAGAGATGACTATCTGATAACTCCTCTGGAATAAAACATAGTTGTTTTCCGGAAACCGTGTGGTACTGTTTTGAAAACATTTGAGCTATTACATTCTTCTCCTTGGACACCAAGCAGCGCGGTAATCAAGTGTGCTGTGCGTCCTGCGAAGACATTACCACGGTTGGGTTGAATGCAGGCACAACATATTGCATTCAAATTTAAAAAAAAATCTAAGCAAGATAGGAAGTTGGTGTCAGAGAGAGAAAGAGATGTAGAACACGTTTAGTGCCATATTTTTGTTCTATCAACCACAGCTGTTTTTTTTCTTTTTCTAAAAACATTAAAAAGAACAATTAAAACATGAGAAGTTTAAAACATTTTTATCCCTAAGACACTAAATTGCAACAACTCAACATTTAAATGAAAATTTTAAGTAGAAAACTTTCTTAGCTTTCGAATGAAGGAAATATAATCTTGCTAAATATCATATTGAGTTACAGCCAATTTAAGACAAACACGTTCAAAAAAAAATAAAAAAAAGTTCAATAACTCCGTAAACTATGAGCTTTCTCCATATGCGTATAACATTTTTGTTTTTCAAATATCATCCCCTATCGCCCCTGAATATATTGGCACTAAGGAACTGAACACCGTATATAATGTATATTACAGCAAAGCGAACAAAATACACACATGACCAGAATATATTCGTTTCCGAACACTGATAGAAAAGTAATGATAATATACATTAAATTGTTATGTTATGTATTCTCCGTGCGAGGAGTAACGATTATGATTTAGAAGGAGATGTTCAACAGGCCTGTTGAAGTGGCGGACTTGTTCCGTCGCTACAACCTACCCCGCAGTGGGATGTTAGGCAAAGATTGACGTCCATGGTTCGAGTACCATTGGATACATGCCCTTTCGCTCAATTTTCAAAAACGTCTGTTAATTTTCCTACCTGCCGCACTCTGACGGACCTTTCAACACTTTCTCTTCACATCTTTCATTCTAGCCAAAAAAACATTGTTGTTCACTCTTGGTGCCTCATGGTGATGAGCGAACATCTCCTTCTAAAACAATGATAATATATTTGTGTCCGACACATAATTTTTTGCAATGTGATCAACAAATTAAACAAAGCTATTTTTAAACACTCATACTTCCTATGTGTACACAACACCACTTATACTTTTCATTTGTCAAATATGTGTTTCTCAGTGGGCTCTGTTTATGTGTGAACACATCAGTCTTATGTGGCACTTTCCACGGATATGATCAAAGTTGGTTAAATTCGGTACATTTACCTTAGTTGAATAAGTTGTAACATGCGTGCGTATACAACATTTTTTATGTGGAATACAAAACTGACATACACACTCAGATTATTTTACAGAAATCTGTAAAGTTTTAAAGAATTCTCAACAGCTGAACGTTCGGTAATCCGATTTTACGGATTTCGGTAAAATTTTAACCGAAATCTGGTAGTTTTTTTACAGATATTTGTAAAATTTCACCGAAATCCGTAGAATCGGATTGCCGAACGCTCAGCTGTTGGAATTCGGTAAAACTGTACAGATTTCTGTAAAAAAAATTGAAGTGTGTATAACAAATTATTTATTATTTCATTAATCAAGCATGTAAGGTCAACCATGAACATTTAGTCATATTTGAAAATTCAACAATTCTTGAAAACACCGCTGGTCTGGCTATTATTCTTCAAACGTGACAATTTCTGCTCCAATTTTGTGATCATAAACAACTTCTTCAATTCTGCGTTCTTTATGCGTTCAGCTCGTTTTTCCTCAGATTTCGTTTTTTCCTCAGATTGATTACTTCATTAGATGATGCTGCATACGAACCTTCACGATGCGGTTGGGAGAGATCATCCAGATTATCCGTATACACTATTTTCAATTCTTGAATATTCCTCATTCCTTATGAAATACGTTTCTACGCAACTATTATAAAAGAAGCGTACTAGGCAATGACTAAAAGACTATATAAAGGCAAAAGCATCTATATGAATTTTGATCCAGTCTTCGACCTATAATACGAAACTTGTAAGGTTTGTACAAATAGGTCGAAAGCGAGTGCTGGCCCTAATTGCCAACTCCAAAATGCCACCAAATTCATCCAATCTGATCACTTTGTATTGGAAGACTTTGCGTTGCGTTTGGTAGCTCTTGTTTGGGAGACGTTGCGTTTGGTAGACGGGCCGTTTGGTAGACCTCTCCTAGCTCTTCCAGACCAGCTTTTCCCGAAACAATACTTCACGGTAGAGCGTGGAATTTTATACTGCTTGCACGCCTGTTTTATCGGAACATGGTTTTGAATCGCTCGAATTCACTGCGGCACTTCAGATTCCGTGTAAGTATGCTTACCAGTGCCTTGAATTTTCATAAAATATCAATGAGAAGTGAAAATGATTTTATCCTAGTGTAATGATGATGTGATGATGTGATAATGATGCATTGCTTACATATATGATTTTTTCCCATTTTGATCAACAACTTCCACTTTAGACGGTGAGCATAGAATAAGTTGAGTTTGCTTACAAAAAGAAATGAGGGGTTGGAAATAGGCAACAAAGCACTTCCAATCAGTCGTATAATGGACCCTCAAAGTTTGTACATTTTTTACAATTTTTCATTGTTTTTATATCTGCATATTAAAATTGAATATAAGTACTAAGTATTAACGTGTTGAAAATGCCTTTTTATTATCTACAGTTTATTTATATGTCCATTTTTTGTTTTTCTCTCCTGTAACGAAAATTCTTACGAATCACAGTACCATGCAGTGCTCAGGTAAAAATAATTAATAATGATGTTTTATGTGTGAAATTTGTGAGGAATCATATTCTCACCTTTGTTTTAGTGTTGATACTAACGGGTGGCAACTAAAATTTTGGAATTTCTTTCTCAAGCTGTCAAAAAAGACAAACATAGTTGAAGAAGATCTGATTTATTCAAATAAAAGATACATTGTCCATTGTTGAAAAAAATTAGTGAACATTTGAAAACGGTCCGTAATCGGATGTTCGGCGAAGCTTCCGTTTGATGTCGGAACAGGAGCGTTGTACGGCCTCCATGTCAACTTTGCGAATGCATATCTTGATTCTACCAATCAACTGTTTGCATTTCGTGGCTCTCCAGTTATTTTTTGTACACCAAGGAACTCAAAACCCCGAAGAAATCTTCGATTGGGCGACACTGAGGCAGATTTGTCGGGTTGTGGTTTTTGGGTACAAATGGGATCGAATGAGTATTCAGGAACCATTGTGTTTTTATGGCGTAATGCGATGCCGCTTTGTCCGGCCAAAACACGTATTGTCCATCAGCATGATGTTTTTGTAGAAACGGGATCAAAATTTTCTTCAAACATTCGTTCTGGTACACATCTTGATTGATTGCCAAACCAGAGGGCTTGAACCATGGCTTAGAAATGCCTTTCTCGGAAATGGCAGTGTACAGCATCACTTTCTGTTCAAACTTATGTTTAAACTTATATTTTATGTTCGGAGGTGTAGTAAAACTATCCGTTGAATAGTATCGATCGTTTCCGGGAATCTGCGTCTTCGAAAGAGGGAAGTAGCTTTCGTCGTCCAAAGCAAAACTTTTTCCGGAATAATTTTTAATCAACCAACGGCATTGGGATTTCAGCGTTGAAATCTGTGCATCAGTATATTCCGGGGCTCGTGTCTTCTTTCGGCATTTTATTCCGACTCTTTTCAATGTTTTGCAGATGTACTGGTGAGAACAGTTGAACTTTTTTGCGGCATCCCGTTGACTCAGTGAGTCCTTGTTGTTGAAGGCACGAGAAAGAGAACGAAGTCCTTTTGCGTCCATAATTTTGACTGGTCTTCCACTACCTTGCTTGCGAGCAGTTGTTGGGGATCTTAAGATATGGTAAACAGTCGAAGTCGCAACATTTTCGCTTTTAAAATGTTGTACCGTATACGTTTTGCCGAGATTTCTGTGCAGTTCGTAGACTGTACAACGCGCTCGCGAAATACTTCTTGTTTCGACGGCATTTTGAGCAACACTGAGCAAGCATAAACAAAACAGAAAATACTAGCAGAAAGAGGAGAAAGAGCTAACGCATACAAACTCTTATTTCTCTTTGAGCTCGTTTGTTGTTGAGCATAGAGGCCTCGAAAAAATTCTAAAATTTTAATTGCCACCCGTTATGTGTTTTAACTGACAATGCTAAGGCTAAATACGATAATAACGAAATAATTGCAAAAATGTGGCAGGGTGTCCATTATACGCACAGGGTCCATTATACGCATACAATCCCTATTAACCAAAGAGACAGTCTCTCTCTCCTATCTCTCGACGAGATTCTCTTAATGTTACTTAGGACCAAATGCATTGTTCAGCTTGAAATGATGTTGTGGAGGAGTGTTGAAGAATCGAAGTAATCGGTGAAGATGCAACATCATTTCGTTGCTATGTATTTTAGATAGCAACCATGTTGTATGAACATCTAGCTGAAATAAATATTATCTGCATTAGTATTTCATTCATCAACTCGACTTGTAGTCTGTGTTATACAAATTCACTTTTTGCGAGACATAATTAATGGAAGTTTCCTTAAACTTGACATTTTTTAAGTTGCAGAGAGTTTGTTAGAATTAAACACGTTATGTCTTCTGCGATAAAACTACCAGCTTTTTCTTCGTTCCAAAACATATCATTGATACATTTCTCTACGGCTTCTACAAACAGTGCAGTTGATATTTATATGCCATAAAATTGCCATACTGAACAAGCCTCGTACAGCCAAAATATTCAAAGCTCATATGGTTAAACGTCACGACTACCACGTCTCGTGAATAGCAGTGGTTTCGCTCTCACTAGCAATAAATTTTCCCAGCGAAACATGTTAGAATTAATTTTCATATTTTTCGCTAAATGCATATGCTAAGGGGATGATGCCCCCTGCATGAACATGTAACTGGCATTCAAAATAAGCCATAAATTCCGTCGACGTCATGAATATGAAAATTACTTCCGATATGCGTCCTATTTTCAGATTCCACACAGTCATATGTACCATGCCGTTCTCCCTACAAACCACATCAGAGCAGGGTGCACATTTGGCCACGCATTTTTGTGTACAAAGCATGCTTTATTTTTAAATCAGACTCAATCGCTTAAATATCCATCCACATTTTTTGTTTATCTTATTCTGAATTCGCTCATTTTCAGAGAAATGAGTTTAGGGAAAGATTTAAGATATCCCAACAAATTATCAAGTTTTAGATTTAATCCAGTACCATCTGTTCGCACAGGACTATCTTATCCGGCCAACATTCGCCACATAACGTGAAAAACACGCACCAATATAATGTGAATTATATTATCCTCACACTTTCGTCAAAAGGCCATGCAAGGACGCCCAAAGTTATGAAGACTTACGACACAGTCAGTGATTGGGGCGGAAGTATCAATTCGAATGGCTAAATCGAAGCTATCATCAGGGAAATGACAAACCGAAAGGGAGGTAGCACTTGGAAATAAGAATCCGGTCCAATACAAAATAGCTAGCTTCATCAGAGAGAGGGGAGGCTTTTGTGCGGTCTTCCTAATATCCTCACTTATTTGTGAAGTGAAATCTCGAACAGATCGATCCGGCGGTGATGATGGTGATACACGTTCACTTCTCAGGGGAAAAGTTTTCCTCTAAGAATCATAAAGATTCCCAGATAAATGTTTCTCCATGGCTTACACACACTAGAACGAAAGCACGTCAGTCTCCACACCATCTAGTTTCAGCTGTATAACTCTGTGCTTTGGAGAGTTTTACTAGAACCTGGATACGACCTTTCCCTATTGGTTGAAAGAAGGTAACCAACGATCTGTTGATGTTGATAACTGTAGGGATGTGCGAAAAATGTGTCAAGCATATCAGCAATTTGATTTACATTAGATTTTCACTAAGCAGCAACAAATATATAAAGAACTTAGAACACGCAATGTTGTTTTTTTAATTATTTATTTTCCGTCGGCCTACTTCCTCACATTGTGACGACAATCCCCGACGCCAGGGAGACGACTCCACCACCTGGACCCTACCTAACGACTCATGACTACAAGCCGGGACCAACGAATTTACTTCCTTTCCGAAGGAAGACGTGACCAGATTTTTTCGCCTCAGAAAAACATCCGACGTCGACTGGGATTGAACCCAGACCCACTGGGGTGCCAGTAGCAGTCACGCTTACCACTACACCACCGACGCCGGCATCACGCAATGTTGTAGAACGCATCTTAATTCGTTTGTAAGATTGAACAAACTTCAAACATAATATGAAAATTCGCATCTGTTTCGTCTATTTTGTGTTAATTCACTGTTGGAACAACATAGTTTTCTGTTCATGACGTTGCAATTGATACCATGTATTGTTATTTCAAATGGTTTTGTTCAATGTTTCGTTATGAATCGTGACTCGGAGCAAATTCAAAGTTGGCTGTGAGCAAAATTGCATCACATCATATTGCTGCAAACAATTATATGCGTGAGTTGGTGTATTAATAATTATTTAAATTGATGAGCGTGAAAATGGTATCCGATGATGGAACTTATAAGTAAAAAACGAAAGGATGAGTTATGTCAATGCAGTAACATAACTGCAAAGTTGGCGTAAAACCCTCTGTTAATTTGAAGAAATTTGAAGAAAAAATCTTTAATTTCAATGTATATAGATCTGAGAATACGCCACTGAAAACATTTTGTGAGAATCGCATTCGTTTGACCGTTTCTGGGATCCGAATATACCCGAATATACATCCGTCAAGTAATGCACCTTAATTAATATTCACATGCGTATTTTTCGAAAGTAGTGTTATTTTAGCTGCCGAGTAATAATTTTCATAAAAGCATTGGTTCGATTCCAACAATTGTTTTTTTAAACTACTCAGTTAACATGCCACTATGTATTCCCGACTTCAATTTATCAAAACTTTATTTTGATCCATTATTATAATCGTCAAAATGTAAAAAAAATGTTGCGTACATGTTACAATTTGCAAAATAAAAGAATCATGAAAATAACTTTTGAAATGGCCCTAAAATTTGACAAGGAACTCATCCACCAAAATCATCATTATTCACGCAATAGGCGAAATTAGAACTAGTGAAAAATAAGGAGTGCAGACCAAGCAAAAGTGAATATAAAAATTTCAAAAATGAAGCAAAACTCACAAAGCATTCTCCACTGGCTGGGTCAACCGACTGCTTAACCAACGGCTGCAATTTGCTTGCAGCCGCCAGCAACTAACCTAATCTACTATCTGCAACTAATGCACTATGTACAACTAGGAACTAATATCCAATCCCACCTGGTTTTCATAGCAATAACTACACCTAGGGCTTTCCATCTCTTCCGGGGACATCCAAAACCCTTGATACCCCGGATTTTGAGCACAGAAAGCCCTTCTTCGACTGAAGCTGTTTTCGCTTGATGACATTGTCGAAGATATTTACAAGTTCCCTGAAATTCTTGACCCTCTTAAAAACACTGTTCTGGCATTGCTTTCCACTGTGAAGACTTTTAAGAAGCATTTTTTAAAGACCGTGGGTTTTGTAATTGCTATTCCGTTACTGAACAGAACTAGTGTAATTGCGCAAAAGAACCAAATAGATGGAGCTTGGGAGTAGCTTCACATCTTCAATGTATAAGTTCACTAATTTATCCTATTTATAGATCAGGGCCGGCGCAGGCCCCGACCTCACAGTCTACGAGGAGGGGGAAAAGATGCTTAGTTTGACAATCATTGTTAGAGACCGTGTTTACCTCTAACGTTTCACATTTTACAAAGGAAGGATAGCTGCTTTGTGTTAGTGAGAGCAGGTTATTTTTAGATCATAAGTGATGCAATCAATGAAAGAAAGCGCAGTAGACTACTTTTATTTTAAATCTAGTGGTGATAGAAAAGAGTGCAAAGAGGCAGGAAGGGGACGGGATTGAACTTCCGGCGATCTGCTGATTAAGCAGAATGGGTAACTACTGAGCTACCCAACCGCGTCTGGAAGACTTCGATGGATATTTTTTAAATGAGGTCGGTGATTCACTGTTCTGCAGTGGAATTGTAGAAGTCTTATTCCCAAACCGGAATCTTTCAAATTTTTAGCTCACAATACGGTTGTGATGCTTTCGCTCTTTGTGAAACATGGCTCTCTTCTGAAACCGATCTTCCTTTAATGATTTCAATAATATTCGTCTTGACCGTGAGGATTCGAGGAGTACGGCAATTATAAACCAAAAATGTGCCACTTCCTTCTATAGAATTTATCTCCGATTCCAGGTATTGAATTTGCCGCATGTCAGCCAGTGTTATTAAAAAACAAAAACCTTTGCATGGTTTCTTTGTGTATTCCTCCTAGAACCTCAATAACCTCAAGTTGCCAACATGGCAAATGCCAGAATTAGTTGTAAACATTTGATTTTGACTCCTAATTGAGTCACACTGAAGTTATTTCGGACTCGATTTGCAACAAGTGTGCTAATAGGGCGACCAAGCAAACAACTTTCAAATATTTGTTCGGCGTCAAGGCTCCGTGGTTAATCATGCGGAGGTTTAACTTCCTAATAGTGCAGGCTGGGGAGAACTGTACGATAACAACCGGTCTTACTTGATATATGACCTTTGTGTCAACTTTAAAAATTACAATGTGTCTGTAGTAACACGTTTGGCTGGTCCGTTCTGACTTAGCAGCAGATTAGACCCCCACATTTTGTTCAAATTCACCATCGTTGGATTGCATATGGAACAGAGCACGATAGTGATCACTCGTCCATACACATTTCGAATGCCATTCGGTTCAATCTGTCGGAATCCATTAACGTCGCGTATGATTCGTACCCGCTGTATCGATTTGCGAGAAAGTTTAGGTCAGCTATAGATAAAGCTTATAATGATGCGGAAGGGCGTGCACTACTGGAAGAATATAAAGTTCCTTTCTAACCTGAATCTCTAGATGCCATGCTGCTTCAAGCTCAAACTTGACCAGTTCCAGGTAACGTCATTTCCGCAGGAAACCTTCTTCTTCGGGCCTGTTCCACAAACCAAGAAGACTCACGTGAGTAAATCTCAGGCCCTTCCCCCTCCCTCGTAAACTTTTTTTTTCGTGTGAAACGTCGAAGAATATTTCCTTTGGAGCACTGCGCGCAGATTGTAGTAAACCGAACTACGAACAATGAGAGAGATGGAACTCTAGTTCGCGTGAAAAGTTTTGTCCAAATTCTGTGCCGGCACGGACTCATCTCCGCGCGAAACCAAGAAAATTCATATAGATGAGCCAGTCAACCTTTTTCGATGGTGGTATTTTCTCTCGTACTCATTTTGTGTGGAAGGCTGGCTGCAGAGGCTGATAGGAATGAAGGTTCAACTAGCTTGAGAACCTTTTAGACGCCGCTAAGAGGCGCATGTTGGAACTTGTTTGATCAGCGTTTCTGGAGCTGGAATGTTGAAAGCCAACTCCTCATCGAGGCATCGTGATGTTATTATGAGTTGTTAGAGAAAAATTATCCTTTTCCGTCTGGACAAACGGGTTGAGATCGAACAACAGGCTTTAGATTACTTCATATGGTTTCCGTAGGTGTGAGTGGAACAAACGAATGTTCCTCGCGTTGTTTTCAAACGAATATTGCTGAAAAATAAACAAATGGCTGCTGTATTCTTGCATATCAAGGGGGCTTTTGATTCAGTATCTGTTGAAGTTCTATCAGAAAAACTCCACGCTTCTTACATTTCACCATTACAGGAATATTTTTTTGTATTACTTCCGTGTAGAACATATAAGTTTTTCTCATGGAAACTTTCCAACTTCCCGATTTCCGCCAGCACAAGGGTCTCCTAGACTCAGGGATCTTGCGCACGCGTGTCATATATATATAAACAGAGTGGCATACGTAAGACCGCCCATAACTCGAGAACGGATCGTCCGATTTAAGTTGGTTCGGTGTTGTGTTTGGCTGCGCCCGGTGAACACGTAGAAAAAAAAGTTGTACAAATCTCTATGGGGAAAATGAAAATTTCGAAAATGATAGATTTTCAATGTCACTATGTATGGTATTTATTCGTTTTGATCAGAGTTATCCTTGACATGGATCGAGTTGACTGCGATAGTCCCCTGACACTGCTCAACTCTCACAGGTGTCATTATTCAGCTTTTTGGTTAAATGTTCGTGGTCCAGCTTCGCCAGGAGTCGAGTCGGACTCGGGGTAGATCTCACTATGTGCGACATATCGAGAGGCCTGTCAGCGGCTGGAAACGACACCTCACTTACATACAACACATGCCAATACCATTTTTACTGGCACCCGCAATCAAATTCGTACACCTGTCGAGACCATCATCTCGACATGCTTTCCAATTTCAAATGTAGTCGAACTGCGGACCAAACACAAGGATGAAATGGTTGATAATATTTGAAAACGATCGAGTCTCGCACAACCATTGTGGAATTACGAGCTGTAAATTACCGAAGAAGGTGATGCAAGTGCAATGGAGACGCCGATTTTGTTCGGAATACATGTGTTTACTCATGTGCGGCAGTGGCTCCTCAGCAAGAGGAAACCGATTGACGACTGAAACGTAGCCGTGTTCTGCATCAACGGGCCTGGCGGAACCTGCAAAAGTACCTCATTTCATTGACTAGCTGCACAGCAGTATGGGGTCGCTCATGATCAGATACTGGCGGTGGCGGTTGCCTCTTCAGGGATTGCAGCCAACGTTGTTGGAAGGCGGTCGAACGGCTCAATCTGGTGCTGAAGCCGCCGTTGAAATCTCCAACTCACAGACGAACCTGACACAACATTTTGCCGAACTCGGCAAGGACTCATAAGTGTTGCAGTGTTGTCAGATCATCGTCTGGGACGAATGCAAAATGGCACAAAACGAGCATTGAAGGCACTCGATCGAACAATGCAAGATCTGGCAGAATTGAGACCTTTGAGGGCGCAATGATTTTGTTGCCAGGTGATTTTCGGCAAACAGTACCTGTCATTTCACAAAGCATTGTTTACCAGGGAAGCAGGTAAAGAAGCCACAGTTGACGAGAAATGTCTGGAGTTACCTGAAAAACGATCCGTGTGCCGAGATTTTTTCAATCCACCATATAAGACGGCACGGATTGATTTCGTTCCCGCTGAACACCGTCAATACAACGATTGTGTTACTTAACCCAGACGTATGCTAAATCAAATATCCAACAAAAT
>JASCZW010006116.1:0-110792 GCA_034211315.2 Aedes japonicus | reverse complement strand
GGGGTTACGTATTGCTCCACGGCCACGAAACATTGACATTGCTAGTGGAGGACCGACGCGTCCTTGGTGTCTTTGAACGGAGAGGCGCTGCGTGCGATCTACGGTGGAGTGCAGATGGCAGACGGGTCGTGGAGGAGGCGAATGAACCACGAATTGCATCAGTTGCCGGGAGAATCGGTCGGCTACGATGGGCTGGTAATGTCGTAAGAATGTCAGACGACAGCCTTGTGAAAATGGTTCTCAAAAACGAACCGACAGGTACAAGAAAAAGAGGCGCGCAGCGAGCAGGGTGGATCCATCAAGTAGAAGGCGACCTGTGGACTCTCCGCAGACAACGAGGCTGGCGAGTGACAGCCATGGACCGAATACAATGGAGACAACTTCTGTGTACAGCAGAGGCCACACCGGTCTTGATCTGATTGGTAAGGCAAGTAAGACCGAGTGCAGATAGGCATACTCTTGTTTCGTCGAAACTCGCAGCGCTTCGAGGACATTCGATTCCACGATTAGAATTGAAGCCTGCGTTGCTGGAAGCTCGCTAACGTAGAATTATTTAAGAAAACCCCAGGCTTAAGGTGAAAAAAACGTTTTTCTGGAGTGACTCATCAACGTTTTGTTCGTGGACCAAGTCGGATGCACGCCGGTATCGCCAGTTCGTGGCGTTCAGAGTCGACGAAATATTAAGTCTTTCGAGCAACGATGAATGGCAGTGGGTTCCGAGACAAAGATCAACGTTGCAGATGTCCGTTATGTAACGTGGATTGCCGGTGTTTCCAATGGCCTAAATTCCTCTACAACAACGAAGTAGATTGGTCGATGATTGCAGAGGAAGGTGTGGATAACGAGTAATGAGAGTAACAAGGAGCTGCGAGAGGCTTTCGTATGCAGCCATCTTATCTTTTGCTTGTGGTTGTGGATTCTGAGAGGTTTTCACGTTTCAATCCTCCTGCTGCTCCTCATATGAAGGGTTGTTGGGAAAAGATGGTTCGCGCCGTGAAATCCGCTTAAGGATCTGTTTCAGTTGTGCAGAAATTGGACAATGAATCTTTGGCTACGGTTCTAACGGAAGCTGAGAGCATGGTCAACTCCAGACCGTTGATCCCTAATTATTTCTGTTACTGCTTACTGCTGAACTCAAATGGGGGTACGAGAGCTAGAGAAGCTGCCAACAGATGGGGGTTTGGCACTGAGGAACAGTTGGAACATGGCGAACCACAGGCTAGATAACTTCTGGCGCCGTTGGGTAGTGGAGTATTTACCAACCATTATTCGTCAAATAAAGTGGTTCCAAGACCAAAAACCGGCCAGCATAGGAGACCTGGTTTTTTTTTTGTAGCCGACAAGAATGTTAGGAATCGATTGGATACGAGGACCAGTAATCAATCTATTCGGAGAAGGATGCTTAAAAGACCTGCTACAAAGTCGGCTGCCCAATTTGGCATCATACAATTATGCTAAAACTGTGATGGATAGGTACGAAGCAAATCAATATAGGGACCAATTAAAGAAATCAAGTTGACCGCCATTTTGCTATTACAGATGTCGAGATCGATAAAATTTTGTCGAGTTGGTCGACTCAATCGATCGCCCGGAAACTAGTGACTGATAATTTTTTTTCTAAAGTACTTCGAAACACATTTTTTCAGTGCATTTGAACTTGGGATTGGCAAATCGACCCACGAGTTAAGTGGCTTATGAAATTAGTCCTGGATTTCTTGAAGTATAAAAATAAGTTTTCTTATTGAACTACTATCCCAGGAATATCCCAAAAAAAATCTGAACCAAATTTCTTCGAAGTTCAACATCATATTTCCCAGAATTTAAGGAGAGAACTTCCTAGTAATTCAGGAGAAGACTTCTCAGAGCTCCAGGAAGAAGTTTATGGGACAAGACTACTTAGAAGCTTGGAGCATTACAGAGGTTTTGGAGTTTTCCCAGAAATTCAAGATGGACTTCCCAGAAATCCAGGAAAACATAATTTCCCGAAGTTTAAGAGGAAACTAACCAGGGAAGGCGCTATCTCAAATATCTCAAAAATTCGAAGCAAACTTCCACAAAGCTCGGAACGTCCTAGAAATTCAGGAGAGCATTTCTCTGAAGTTCAGGAAATGACTTGCTAGAAATTCCAGAAGAAACTTCCCAAAAGTTTAGTTGGAGCTTCCTAGAAATGCTAGAGAGCATTCCCGAATTCCAAATAAAAAAAAATCAAAATTTCTCAAAGTTCTTAAAATTTATGAAGATACCTCATCCAATAACAAAAAGAAACTATAAAAAAGTGGGTACTTCCTAGTAGGTTGAACAAGATTTTCTCAGGAACAAACTTCTTTGAAGTTCAGGAACAAACTTCTCCGAAGTTCAGGAACATACTTCCCAAAAGTTCAAAAGAGGACTTCTTAGAAGTTCAGGAAGAAACTTCTGAAAAAATTAAGGGAATTTTCCTAGAAATTCTAGAGAGGACATTCCCAATGTTTCGGTGAAACTTTCGACGAAGTTCAGGATAGGACTTACCGGATGTTCAAATAGAATAAACTCAGTAAAAAATTTCCCAGAATTTCAGGAAAAAAAACTCACCCGAAAGGACACTGCATTAGAGGACTAAATTCGTGTATGGATTCCTCAAAAATGTCAAGAAACTTCTCTGAAGTTCAGGAGAGGACTTTCCAGAAGTTCCGAAGGAAATTTCTCAGAAGCTTAGAGGGAACTACTCATAAGTTCTAGAGAGCTTTCCTGAAGTTCAGAATGAGGATTTCTCGAAGTTCAGGATACCCCAGAAGTTCAGGTAGATACTTCTGAAAAAAACTGGAAGAAACTTTCCAGGTGGTTCTTTCTAGTAGTTAAAGCAGGATTTTTCTCAGAAATTCAGGAAACTTCCCCGAAGTACAGAAGGAAACTTCCCTGAGGTTTCGAAGAGGACTTCTCAGAACTTCAGGAACAAACTTCCAACAAATTTGAGGATACATTTAACTAATCATGTTTTTTTGTTGTTGCATGAAGCACGTAATCAATTATAATAAGAAGGAATATTTCCAATTTTCAAATATTATAATTTTTCATAAAAAATGGAAAAGATGGAAGTCTTGGGAATAAGAGGAGTATCTAAGTCTGCGTTCCAAAGTTACCTTACTAATCGCTCCCAGTTTGTAACTTTTGGAAGATACAGAAGCACTTCATCGCCAATAACAACTGGAGTTCCTCAAGGGAGCATTTTGGGACCCATTATGTTTTTGCTATTCATTAACGACCTATCCAAGCTGCAACTGAAAAGAAAAGTACGACTTTTTGCTGACGACACATCAATTTGCCATCGTGGTGAAACCGTAGAGGACTTGCACCGTCAAATAAAAGAGGACATTATCTTACTTCAGGAGTTCTTCAAAGTTAACCTCCTTTCGTTGAATTTGAGTAAAACGAAATATATGATCTTCCACTCGCCATGGAAACGCCTTCCATCTCACAATCCACTTGAGGTAAACGGATATGAAATTGAGGAGGTTTTGGAGCATCCGTTTCTTGGCCTAACGTTAGGTTCCGGTATGAAATGGTCCGCACATGTCAATAACCTCAAGAGTAAACATAGCTCAATAACTGGAGTTTTGAGGAAGATATCAGCCTTTGTTCCACGAGTCTGGCTCTTGAAACTGTACTTCTCGCTCTTCCACTCTCGTCTACAATACCTAGTAGCCATCTGGGATATGGCCAGTAGTTCTCATTTGAAAGAACTGCAGGTCATTCAGAATAAATGCTTGAAGACTATATTTGGAAAGCCACACTTACATCCTACGGTTGAACTCTATAAAGAAGCTATCGCCTCTATCATGCCGATTAGAGCGCTTTGTGAACAGAAAATCCTTTCGTTAGTTCGAAGAATCCTTATAGACAATTCAACGCACCATAACATCTTACTAACGAGAACTATTCGGAATGGAGCATCACGACGAAGAACACTTAACGCTATCGAGGCCATACACCAAGTATGGTAGAAGAAAATTTATGTATATTGGCAGCAAACTGTACAACGAACTTCCAACGAGATGCAAAAATGTTCTTGGTCCATACATGTTCAAGAAAATTGTAAGAAAACACCTGAAGAATCAAATCTCCAGGTATCTTCCTTAAAAGATGCAAGGCCATACCAAGGGTTTTTTATTTTGTCTGGTGAACTACAGCCTTTACAACACTTCGCAACATCTACAACACTCCGTCATCGCTTTATGGTTTCCTAAACGACGAGCTGTTCATCAGCTCTTCGTCAAGCATGGATTGTAAGCAAGGATTCTGGACTTCAGTCTGGTGAAAACCAGCTCTCTGCCAACTCTGCAACTCCCACAACACCTCCGTCATCGCTATATGGGTTCCGAAACTACGAGCTGTTAACCAGTTTCTTGTCAGCCACGCCAAAGATTCTGGACTTCGGTCTGGCCAAAGCCAGCCTTCTGTAAAGCTGTATATGTCTGACCGAAGGTACTGCGCCATGAAGTTCTTCAAATCTTCCAGCTATGCAACAATGACTACACTCCGTCATCACTGTGTGGATAACGGAACGACGAGCTGCCCATCAAATCTTTGTCAGTCATATCAAGGATGCCGGACACCGGTCTGGTGAAAATCAACCTCCTGTCAGGGTATTCATCATCGGCTAAAATATTTACCTGCACTTAGTAATTCAGAAAAAGCACCAAAAAATGAAAAAAGTGCCACTAAATTATTACGTCCTGTGCCAACAAATAATGTGTGATCAGCATTAAAAAATCAGGAATGAGCAATAAAAGATGAGAAAAGATCTTCGGATAATCTAATTGTGACCGGTAAATCTATCAAATAAAGCAACAGCTATTAGTATATGTGCAATTAAATATGGCAGTATTTCCGCCAAATTATGCAATTTGAGCACTAAACTATTCGCATATGTCTTTTAATTTTGTTGATTTTCCCATAAAAACAGTAAAATGAGCAATGGATAAATAAATATCCATTGCTCATTTTACTGTTTTTATGGAAAAATCTAACAAAATTAAAAGACATATGCGAATAGTTTAGTGCTCAAATTACATAATTTGGCGGAAATACTGCCATATTTAATTGCACATATACTAATAGCTGTTGCTTTATTTGACAGATTTACCGGTCACAATTAGATTATCCGAAGATCTTTTCTCATCTTTTATTGCTCATTCCTAATTTTTTAATTCTGATCACACATTATTTGTTGGCACAGGCATTAATAATTTAATGGCACTTTTTTCATTTTTTATTGCTCAAATCTCTCTTTTAATTGATGATTAATTATGCTGCCATTCATCATCACTGTGTGAACTCCAAAAGGACTATTCATCAGGTTTCTTCGTTAGTGATTATCTCTTGGATTTCAGCGAAAGCCTTTCCCGATCTTCTACAGAAGATAAAAGAAAAATACTGAAATTCTGAGAAGTTTGATCCGAAACTTTTGGCAAGTTTACTCATTAACTTCTTGGCAGTCATTCCAGATGATCTCGGAAATTTCCATCTCATAATCCAACCTAACCTAACAGAAACATTTGGTGGTTTTTCCTGAACTGATTTGCTTTATAAACTTCTGAAAAGTCCCACTTCTCCAAAATTCTCCAAAACTTTGGGATAACTCTCTCTCCAGAATTTCTTGGAAATCTTCTTAAATTTGTTGGAAGTTTCTTCTTGAACTTTTGAGAAGTCTTCTTTTGAGCTTCAGGGAAGTTTTCTCCTGAACTTCGAGAATGTTTGTTCCTGAATTTCTGAGCAATTCATTCTTGAACAATTTTGAGGTACCTCCTAAGTTTCTGAAAAGTTTCTTCTTGTTTTTCTCAGAAGTATCTACCTGAACTTCTAGAAATTCCTGAACTCCGAGAAAACCTCATTCTTAAATTCTGGCATGTTTCATTCTTTATTTCAGGGAAGCTCTTTAGCACTTTTGGGTAGTTCCAACTAAACTGTTGGGAAGTTTCCTTCGGAACTTCTCGGAAGTCCTGTCCTGAATTCCGAATTTTTTGAGAAATTCCTTTTGGAACTTGCATATATATATATATATATATATATATATATATATATATATATATATATATATATATATATATATATATATATATATATATATATATATATATATATATATATTTCTTCCTGAGATTTGGGAAAGCTTCTTCCTGAACTTATTCTTTCGAAACTTCCGATAAGTCCCATCTTGAAGTCCGAGGAAAATTTTACCCACACTTCGGGAAAGCCCTCTCCAGAATTTCTAGATAAATTCCCTTACATTTGTTCGAAATCCTCATTCCTCATTCACTAATCGATGAAAAACGCGTATCAAAACAAATTTTTACTCGCCAAAATGTGGCAAATCAGTCACTAGTTTCGAGCGGTTGATTGGTTCAACCATCTCGACAAAATTCCGTCGATCTTAACATCTATAATAGCAAAACAGATCTGTCGATCAAAGTGACATTCGACTCTGCTTCTATAATTGGCCCCATTATAAATGTTCAAGAAATCGACAGAGAAAGACTACGGGTTGAATAAATGACATTTACACGAAATTTTAAATTTTAAATTTTAATGAATATCAGGAATCATCCTTATTAATCGGTATGTAGAATTAATAATTCGTATTATTGTTATCGTTTACTTTGAATTTCTGAAAAGTCTGGCAACACTGACACCAACCTAGACCAAGCACGAAGCTTTCTATGTACAAATACAGTAAAGAGAATGACAGCTAGAATGTAACCCACTAATCACGAAAACATGGCCATATATTGTTAACGCCGAACCAAGTTACAACAACGACTAATTCTAACATTTACCTTGCTGGGTATGACCGTAACTTCTCGGGTTCCTGCAACCACTGAATTATTTTAGGATATATGTTTATCTACACAGAAAAAAATAATTAATGTTTGCAAGCGCGTAAATTTTCCTCTCGTTTAATTCCAACCCATAGGAGGCGTAAACAACGAAGTTGTATGCAATCTTCCATGCACCATACAACAATGTTTGTAATCTGTCATACAACATGCTAGATGCAGGCGTTATCTGACCTCAATTTACATGAAATATCCCATTAATTTCGACCAAATCAAGCATTCCCTTTATGTGCATTAAAAAACGCAGAAAATCCAATGTTTCTTTTTATCTGTGTATGTTTAAAAATCCTTTCCAAGTAAAGGCAGATCTTCTTAATTTCCATTTCCAGTAAACCGTGCTTGTCCAAAAATATACTGGCAAGAACAATGATTGACTTCTATTTTCAGTTACCAAATCCAAGCGGCACCATTTCAGCTGAAACCAGTTAAAAATATAGATTTCCAGGACAGTAGTATTTAAATCACCGCCCATAAACAGCCATGATTAACGACCGCTTCCTCCCGAAAACCGGCACTGCACTGGCATGGGAAGGAACCAAATCCTCCGACTTCCCCCATTTGCGCTTGTTCAAACAAAGCACCGAATTTGCATGACTCGTTATAACCCGTCACGCAGCGCACATCCAAATCAAATAAAAATGGCTGAACCCATCCAATTTCCTCCATCTCCGCTGCCATCCGCGTCTGTCTTCATCCCTCAGCCAATAGGCACTCCATAAATCTCGCCCTGATATTTCCCATAGAACGCACCCCAAGCCAAACGCCGAACGAGCGAGCGAGGCTGCGAACAAGATCCATAATAATCTCTAATCACCTTCTACGCCGTGCGGACTCGGCTTGGCACCAATAGACCCGGTGTCACACCGATGTCCTCGTCGCCGCCATCCATCTTACCTCACTGCTGACTGCTGACTTCAACCAACAGAAGCCAACTGCCGAAAAATCAACGGAACAACGGAACGAATCGGCACATGCACCGGGGCGATCTTTCTAATGCCACACACTCCGTTCTGGTTCCCGGGTGCAAAACGAAATAAAAAAGACAAACATCATTTATGAAATATTGATGACACACTAACGTGGCGTGTAGGACACGGTTTTTCTTTTCGGTCGACGCGCTGATCACCATCAGAACCACCACCACCACCACCATCACCAAGTTGTCGTCATCAGGGATACAAAGCCTATCCCAATAATGCTATTTATTATCCTGTTTGGTAGCTGCTTCCCCCAAAGCTTGTCTTGCCGATAAAATCCTGGCTGCCCATACAAAGTTTTCCAGCTGCACGCTGGAAATTTGCACGCTTCACGGTGAATTTAATCAAACAAATCGAGGACTCCGGCCTGGGGATTTCGGTCTAGGTTGGAAATGCACTCTGCGAAGGTTTACTTACCTAGTTATTTTGTTTTCGAAGAAGGCTCAACGCAGTGCTTGCTAGGATGATTTTGATGTGAAGGAAAACTGGTACCAATGGAGTACTGAGATGATTTTCGCTTGCAAATATCGTTTTATTTGAAGAAGTTTGAATCGGAATTTTGATTAAATTTGGAATAAACGTAAGCAATGACTATTCCTCTTCCTATTTCTACTAATAAAGATCCTCCACTAATTAATATTTAATAAAATCTTAGAGAAGGATTTTTCGTGCCTGCTGGTCGTGTAACTGGTATACGAATGTTTATTTGGGAGCGAAGATAGGTATTTTTCATATTCAACGTTCGCGGTCGTTACTCAAGCAATGATCTAATATGGCGTACGATTTTTTTTCCGATGAAACTCGCCATTTCTATACGTCAAAGTAGTTTCACAAAGGATCGTGTTAAAATAATTTGACTCCGCATAACTGTAGTGAAAAATGATGTACATTGCTGAAAAAAAAACTGTTTACAGTTCAAAGTTGTTTAGTATTCAATTTATGTACATGGGCATGCATTTTAACCTTTTATAAAGCAGAGGAAACTAAACAACCGAAGAGAGCCCAGCCTTTGGCCTCATAACATGATCATCGGAGAGCTTGTGAACCTTGTTTGATATTTTGGTATTAGGTAAAAGGCCATAAAATTTACTCAAATTCGAGTTATCTTTGACTCCCTTTCAGCAAAAGTGGAGTCATTTAAATTTTAATAAATGTTGGAGGGATCAGAGTTTCATTTATTTACTGTTTGTACCTAAAAATATACGATAACACTAACGAGTGATACATCTGTTATTCTTGCATTCTTCAAAAACGAGATGCTGTTTCTTGAATGTATAACAACAAAATGTTGTATGGGTGATGGAAAAGAGACAAGTTGCTGTGAGAAAGTGTTATGATTCGCACATTTGTTGCAACAACCTTGTTTTCATGTAACAGCGACAGAAAAAACGTCTTGTCATTATTGCAACACACTACCGAAGGCAAAATTGCTTTATCAGCAACATAACAAAAGAAATAATCAGCTGTTGCTGTCAAACAAATTACTGATCTGAGTTATTCAAAAAATTTCTGTGGATAGACTACCACCTGAAGAAAAATGCTTGTATAAAATCACACTCTGAACAAAAACGAATACTATTTTGAGCAAACTTGTTGCAAATTGACTTCTATATCAGGGAAAAAAAGGACCTTTTTAACCCTTACTTACCTTACCAATCAGGCTAGGGCCTGTGTGTCCCTTGCTGTACATAGAAGTCGTCTCCGTTGCACTCGGTCCATGGCCAGCTGTCGCCAGCCGCGCAGTCTGCGGAGTGTCCGCAGATCATCCTCCACCTGGTCGATCCACCTTGCGCGCTGCGCACCTCTTCGTCGTGTTCCAGTCGGATTATTGACGAGAACCATTTTTGCCGGGTTGTTATCCGACATTCTGGTGACATGCCCGGCCCATCGTAATCGCCCGATCTTCGTGGTGTGGACGATTGTAGGTTCTCCTAGCAGCTGATGTAACTCATGGTTCATTCGCCTTCTCCACGATCCGTCTTCCATCTGCCCTACGCTGTAGATGGTACGCAACACCTTCCGTTCGAAAACTCCAAGGGCGCGTTGGTCCTCTGCGCGCATAGTCCACGCTTCATGTCCATAGAGGGCTACCGGTCTAATCAGCGTTTTGTAGATGGTTAATTTCGTGCGATGGCGAACTTTTTTCGACCGGAGAGTTTTGCGGAGTCCAAAATAAGCACGGTTTCCTGCCATAATACGCCTCAGAATTTCTCTGCTGGTGTCGTTATCGGCGGTCACCAGTGAGCCCAAGTACACGAATTCGTTGACCACCTCGATTTCATCACCGTCGATACAAACTCGAGCTGGGAGACTCGCCGTTTCTTCCCTAGAGCCTCTTCCTAGCATGTACTTTGTCTTCGATACGTTAATGGCCAGTCCGATCCGTTTGGCCTCAGCCTTCAGTCGAGTGTACATTTCTGCCACCTTCTCAAAATTCCGTGCCATAATGTCGATGTCATCGGCGAAACCAAGTAACTGGCCGGACTTTCTGAAAATCGTGCCACTCGTGTCTATCCCCGCTCTTCTTATTACACCCTCCAAAGCGATGTTGAATAGCAAGCACGAAAGACCATCACCCTGCCGTAACCCTCTGCGAGTTTCAAAGGGACTCGAGAATGTCCCTGAAACCAGTACTACGCACATCACTCGATCCATCGTTGCCTTGACCAATCTTGTCAGTTTGTCCGGAAAACCTTTTTAACCCTGAACATCCTGAATACCTGTATCCTGTATTCAGATGTTCGGAACTTAGGATTAACAGTTGTAACGGTACCTTTAACGGTTATGCAAAGTTACGACATGTATTCTACCATGCTCACTGAACTTTTTATAAGGTCAACATACATTTTGAGGTAATCTTGGGTGTTTTAGGTCATCCCAACTGTTCTTGAGTTCATTACTTAGGATCTTCAGTTGTAATTGTATCTGTTTTAGCTATACAAATTAGCGATATGTATTCAATAAAGTTCATTAAATCTTTTAAAAGGTCAACCGACAGTAAAAGATAATCTGGGGTGTTCTAGATCAATCAAATTGTCCTGGAGTTCAGAACTTAGGGTCAACAACTGTAACGGTAGCTTTTGCAGCTATACTACTTTACGATATGTTTTCCCTGTTCATTGAATCCTCTGAAAGGTCATCCGACATTATGAGATAATTTGGATTGTTCTTGGTCATCCAAACAGTCCAGTATGTTTTCAACTTTGTTCATTGGAATGGTATATTGTAATGGTATATTGGAATAGATCATTGGAATGATATTGGAATGGTATATGGAAGGGCAACTGGCATCATCAGATAATCTGAGATGTTCTAAGGCCTCCAACCTGCCCTGGAGATGTTCTATATTCGCCGTTCAATACAAATTTACGATATGCATTCAACCGTGTTCACTGGATTTTCTGGAAGATGGATCTTCTGGATCCAATATTCTGGCTCCTCCAAGCTATTATGGAGTTCAGAATTTAGGATCTATAATTGGTCGGGGTTCTGCCAGATTACACCAAGCGGCTTTTGCATTATTCTGCGTAACTGAACCCATACAATCCTCGCAGAATATGTTTTCGGAACATTGTGGAGATGGATCACTCGAATTGGTTATTGATTACAAACTTCAAAAACCACTGATGTGATTCATCCTGAAATTGAAAAGTCTTGTTTGAATATGTCGAACAAAACTGATGATTTTCGATAGGCACTTGGTGCGATTTGGTAGACCCCCGCTCAATTGTAATTGTAGTTTTTTCAGCTGCAAGAGTAACTGCCCTAGTAGCACACTTATTACACATCAGTTAAAATAACTGCTATGTAACCGATTTGTGTCACATTCAAGTTTCTGCAAACAATTTTGACAGATGCATGTTGCATGGGTGAGAATGACCATGGTTATCACAGATTATCCCATAATATCTTTTGATTTTCCAGAAGATTCATCGAACATAAGCTTTGTAAAGTTGCATTTGTAGATTTAAGGTTTTGACCCCTTAGAGATGACCTAGAACATTTCAGATTATCTCATAGTGTCTGACCTCCCAGATTACTTTAAATATTGTTGGATGCATATCGTAACTTTGTGTAACCGAAAAAATACAATTACAACTGCAGACCCTACATTTCGAATTCAAGAATAGTTTGGACAACCTAGAACATCCACGATTATTGCATTATATCTTTTGATATTTTAAAATGCAATAGACATTGTTGAATAAATATCGCAATTTAGTATAGCCGAAAAAAGTACAGTAAGTTCTGGAGGGTTGAGGAGAGTGATACAGAGATGCAGTACGCAGACTTACACGGCCATTTAGATCGACTCAAGATTTAGTCAAATTTGACCCAGAAGAGTAAAAAGTGGAGTTACTCATAGACTGAGGATAATAGCAGATATGAGTAAATGTCATCCATACATTCTATAGAAAAATTATATGAATGATTGTCCACGCAAAGGGAGGGGGTGTCAAAAATCGGTCAAGTCTAGTCCACGTGGTACATGAATAGCCCCTTGTGGTATAGAGTTACACACTTCTTTTTTCACTGTTGAGTTGAGCTCGACTCAATTTTGAATTAATCTAAATAGTTGTGTACCTGCACAAAACGGGCACACATAAAAGAGAGAAAGTGGGAAAGAGAAAAAGGGATAAAACCAATCATTGTCTCTTTCCGGTAGATCTATCTATAATCTTACCTTGCTTAGGTGGAATATAGATTGATAACACATTGATAATAACCCTAATTATCGTTTATATCCAGCTTATTTGTTTTAGCCCGTAACAATGTTTTGTATGTGAAAGTGTAAATTTTCTGTTTTGCAGCTGTGAAAATGTCCTCTTTTTCGGCACGAACGTAAAAAGTGCCTTCGAGGACCAGCTCTTTACGTTATAATATTCGTTAACTCGATTAATTTTTTTTTTTTAAGAATAATGGTTGAACATGAGGCGAGGCATTACACGAATGAAGTCTCGACCCACATCCATCTCCCTAAACCAAGATTTCTTCTGCACCTTGGCAGAGGAAACATGCTCCCAGCGCCTAAACTTGAAACTTTACAGGAAAGTGATGTTTTACAACATGGTTTGTATCACTAAGGCCCATTTTTTGATCTTAATTAAAACTAGGGTGGTCCCCATTTTCACGGAAATACAAAAACTAACTTTTTTATTTACTGAAATAGACGTTTACATTCTTGTAGCGCAGAAAATTTCATGGAATTTTCATATAAAAATATTTTTGTAGCTTGAAAATTGACCGATTTAGAGCAATTTTCCCTCATCAACTTAGGGTGTACCATAACAATTTTTTTTTGCCCTAACTTTTTATTTCAACTCCCACCGTAAAATTGTGTTCCGATGAGTTGTAGAACTTATGAAGGCGCGTATTTTGATACGTTAACTTTCCTCTTGCTTTAACCAATCAATAGATGTTGAAGTTTTTCTAAAAAAAATACGTCCTCTTCAAATGTTGATTTCTATGATTTGGGCAAACAAAAAAAGAATTAAAGACTTCATTTGAAAGGGCAACATATTTTGTTTAACATATGTGAAAACTATATGTTATTTCTGTATCTTGAGAAAATTACATTTGAATCTGGGATGGTTTTAGAAGAAAAATTTCAATAACTATTGATTTTTTGAAGCAAACGGCAAAGTTAATGTATCAAAATACGCGCCTTTAAAAGTTCTACAACTCATTTGAACACAACATTACAATGGGAATTGAAATAAAAAAGTCAGGACAAAAAATACATTTTTTTATGGAAACTTTTTGCACTACAACTTTGTCCAAGAATGTAATCGTCTATTTCAGCAAATTAAAAAGTTAGTTTTTGTATTTCCGTGAAAATGGGGACCACCCTAATTTTAATTAAGATCAAAAAATGGGCCTTAGTGATACAAACCATGTTGTAAAACATCACTTTGCTGTAAAGTTTCAAGCTTAGGCGCTGGGAGCATGTTTCCTCGTAAATTCGTGACCTGGACCATAGTGCAATGCTCCGGTCAGGGATGTGGCTAAAACGTTGCATCTGTCCAATTCTTTCGTTAAGAGAACCAAGGACCGGTGGGACTGCAGACTTAAAAATTATTCGCGGGCTCGGTTAAACAATTAGCTTAATTCACTCGGCATTTTCATGTTTAACTGACTCGGCAAAAATCGAACGCTGAGTCTCAACATCACTTGAAACTGAAATATCGGGTAACTTCATTATTAAACTGATTCTCGACCACACTTGGAGCCGATCACAAAGTGGAAGAGCTGCAGCGGCATTTTAATAACTGCATCCTGGATCAACATTTGATGCGGATAGAGTGTTTCACTACTACACGGTTCCAAAATGCCGATCAACCACCCGGTTCATGGCTGCTTCTCTCCATCCTCGATTGCGCCCCACGTTCTCCAAGTCTTGGTGTACCTGATCCGCCCATCCAGCTCGCTGTGCTCCACGTCTTCTTGTACACCCAAAATAAAAAAGCAAGATTGTAATGCAATTTCGCATGATTTGGTTTCATTTCTCGTAATGGATCGCAACTTGGAGAAAAAAAGCAACATTGGTCGTGGGCAAAAAAGCAACACATCAATTCGATTAGAAAAATTCAATGTGTGCGTGATGTTGTACAGTTGATTAGTATGTAGTAGTAAATTCAATGGCGCACAAAAAAAAAGATTACCATCCGCTACCGAGAGTCGAACCGCGACCGTCAGCATGACGGCTCTTCATTGTTACCATCCAGTCACCACAACAAGTTGAGGTGAATGGAATAAAAGTCCTACAGTTTCTTCGGTTTTTGAGGCACTCAACGTTACAACAATGAAGCAAATTTCGGTCGCACACACTTATATGGCTTCGTTTATTTCATAAACCGCATGGTGACTTGATGAGAGGGCGATAGGAGTGTGATGACGAGTGCAGACAAAAATAGAACACTTGACAGCCAAATAGCAACAGTGGAATAGGCGTAGCGGCGTTCTGTGCCATTGTCTCACCCATATTGAGAAGTTGTTGACGGTTGAACAAAAACCCAACGGTTGCTGCGATTGTCGAGGCACTAGGAACACAGCGATAACCACTTGCACACACTTGCATGGCTTTGTTTATACCATAAAAAGCTTTGTGGAACATGATGGGCAAATGTGCCTTTTCAGAATCATGCGGATTTCTCAAGATATGATTGCAAAAACTGCAAAATTGCAATTTTGCATTTTTTGCTACAATTTCAACTTTTGGGTGTACCAGCCGGATTCGACGCAAACACCATCTTTGCAGGGTATTGCCTATAGGCATGAAATATTCAATATTTCGATGAAAATCTTATTCAAAATTTGGAATATTTACACACAATTTAACCGAAATCTCCGTTAACCTCATGTCTGTTTGTTTCGAATTTTAACCGTTATATCAGATTGCTCATGCCGAGATTCCCAGCTAACTATATGAGTTTTCAGTTTGATGGGAAAGTTACGGGCCCAGAAACTTTACACCCAGATGCTGACGAAACCATATTATCTCATCATGGATGATGAGACTCACGTCAAGGCGGACTTCCGGCAGCTTCGTTGTCAATTGTTCTTCACCGCCCATCTCAAGTTTGATGTTTTGGAAGAAGTAAGGAAGCAGAAACAATTCAAATTTTGCCGAGAAATACATGATATGGCCAGCAATCTGCTCATGTAGCAAACGAAGTGCGCCGTTCGTGACTACCGGGATTGTGAACGGGGAGGTCTACCTCAAGGAGTATCTACAAAAGCGTCTACTTTGTCTGTTGAAGCAACACGAGGATCCTACGATCTTCTGGCAGGATCTAGCTTCGTGCCACTATTCAAATGTTGTCTTGGAGTGGTACGAAGCCAACGGGATCACTTTCGTACCCATGGACATCAACCATGCAAACGCACCGAAGCTAAGGCCCATCGAAAAATACTTGGTTAAATAGCTAAATAATATTATGAAACAAGCAGCAATAAAGCATCCCTGGGAGGTCAAATCTGAGGAGGCCATGAAAAAAGAGTGATGTTGTACAGAGCCTAATGAGTGGAGTTAAGTGTTAGTCCATTCATTAGGTTCTGTACAACATTGTACAACAGCTTATTAAATAAATTCTTTCAATAAATATGAAAAAAGCTTATTAACGCACACTTCCAAAATGACATGTAAATTTCTGTCCCCTGAGACCGACACATGCAAGCGTCCTTTAGTACGTAAGAATGAGTTGCAAGAGATGAGAAAATAAATTCAATCAAACGCATATTTCGTCGAATTGCGTATTTGTCGGTTACAAGAGACATAATTTTACATGAAATCTTTCTTTACGTTCCCCGACTTTTTACAAACATGAATTACGTCTCGTGTTAAATTCATAATTTTTAAGTGTGTGGGTTATATTTTATTGTCTGAAAGTTTTGGTCAACTAGGTAATTTTCTACAGCATTTTTTCCGTGATGCAATTTGATGTGGGACACCCTTTATCGCCGTCCATAGCGTTCACCTTTGCAAGCGGGTCCATTTTCTCATTGCCCAGAATCGAACAATGAGAAGGGACTCACACAAAGGTGATGATAAAATAAAGCGAAGATAGAGCACTTAGAAGCACTTCTGTATTTACATGAGAAAATACGAATGAATGAAGTATTAATCCGGTGTTAGGAAGGCATTAGTTTTTAGCGTAGAGTGTATTACTGCTAATTCAGCAACATATACGGGCTTAAGCGAGATCCCTGGGGAAGACCCATGTAGCTTAATCGGGAAGCTGTAGAGTTTCCATGAGAGAAGCACATATGTTTCTCTAATAACAATTTGCACAAAAAGTTATTAATGGAGAAAAGCCACAAACGTGGAGTTAATCTGAAAGTACTTCAATAGATACTGAATCAAAAGCCCCCTTGATACCCAAGAAAGCCATCCCAAGTAACAATCGAAATGCTTAGAAGATTAATTAAAATTTTATCATTGTTTGTCTTGCAGCTTGTGGCGTATAGTTTTATGTGGTGGTCAAGAATAATATAAATCTACTTTATGACTACCAAATTTATAGCATTGACATAAGTCAATGGTGGTTCATCGTAAAAACTATAGAAAAAAAATATCATGCAAGTTCTTTTTATGACCCACTTGTTGATAACCGTTATAAAATTTGAAGTACTACAAATGCTTCACTAAAACATTGTTATAGCTATAATTTTTACAATAGGCCTAATTTTAACAGAGAGAAAATTTGTCGGAAATAACAGATTTGAAAATCGTCTAAATTACAAAATAAGTGCGTTGAAATTGTATAATACGACAGGAAACGTTTAGAGAAAACATGTCGGCAAATCTTAAATTCATCAACACATATCAACAACTTTAAATGAGTATAGATATCAAAATTCGGTGGGCTTCTGTACCCTTCAGTAATGCCGGTGAGCAGGATTGCCAGCTATCATTTTCCTGTATATTCAGTGGTTCCGGATTCCGAGAATGCAATGCTGGATAAAATCGAAACTATCAGGAATGACGTTGTCGCAGACGTGCACGCATATAACCAAATCGATTCTTACAAAACAAAAGTGATCCACCTCACCATTCCGGATCATGATGAAGATGAAACATTCGCTAACATGGAACTTTCGTTTGCAGATTTAGAGAAAATAGCGTCTCAATTCGGTGGAAAGACCGTGCAGAGAAAACCGTCTTGTTCGGCAATGCCGTAGCGATGACAGGGTGATGTTTCTCCCAAATATACTCATCCACCCTGAAATGTTCTACATTTCTCTTAATTCTTCTCTCACTCTTCATATACACAAATGTAAAAACGATGTGTGAATCCTTCAAATTTTGCGCTCCTGTTCCATGTGTTTTGTTGAACACAGATTTTCGTGGTTTATCCTTGCGATGGATGATCCTTCGAATTCGTCCGTTGTTTGGAGTTGAAATGCCAGAGTTGGGATGACCTACGATTCCACTAGGTTTGAATCCCTGATGGTCACCTTGTCATAGGTTCAGACGTGATTGTTGTTGTTCGGAAAAACAGTGGTTGTTGGCTTCCGAAAACGTAATGCCTAGGTCGACTAGACATATACATCTAAGTAGCAGCTATTCGATCCCATTCCGGTCCCGCCAACCCCAATGAAAGGATCTGCATCCATCCGTCGGCTACCTTGTATGTGTTGATATCACTCTCTCCCGGTCCAGTCGCCTCTCGAAACGTTCGTAATTGGTGTGTCAACTGTATCCCTTGATACGGTTTCGGTTTGTTAACGTCCAGATCGGCTGAACAGATGATCCATCAGCTCCAGGTGTTATTGTTGACCGATAATGGAAAAATTGTCAGTACATGGAATTAGTTGTGTCCATCCGGCTGGACGTGAAGCGTGCATTAAAAAAAGGGACTGTTCCGATTTCCCCTCCCAATGTGGCCCAGCTCCAATTAAACAAGAAGTTCTAGGCCACTTTGAAGACGAGAGTATATTCCAATAATTTCGTGGGCAAAATGACGGATGATTTGATCAAACAGTTGACCAAGGAACTAAAGAACATGCCTGCAAGCTTCTTATTTTCACCTATGGCCAAAATTCCGGCTAGCTGTCGCAAGTTTTGGTTTTCCTTATGAATAAAAAGGAATTTGGTTTGTTAAAATATCTTTTTCCGTTTTTTTACCAGCCACCCGAAAATAGTCGCTTTTTGTTTAATGTGCACATTATACTGAGTTTATTATAACCTGGTAAACCAGGCAGTGTGCTGCAGAAATTCGAAATAAAGGGTGTACCGATCAAAATTTGGTCAAACAGTAATGTGTGTGAGTAGATCAAAGTTATTATTAATAAGTCAAATTCTTTTTCTTCTTCAATTTCAGTTAATACAGAATACAGGAGGAATATTCAGCTAAGCTTCCTTTTTACCGAATGCGAATTGCCGGGTCTTTTATTTAACACCTGCCATAAGATTTTGTACAGTCTCCTTGTCCACTTTATTCGCCACAGAACGCCCGTTTGCCTTGAACTGTTTCTCGCTCACAACAGCTTTTTGAGTCTTCTTAAGGTTCCGGATAAGGATATTTCTCAAAGGAGGTCAAATACGTGCCAAAAACAGCCAATGCGCCAAACTGTCCAAAACTTCGCCCAACAGAGAGGTACTGGGCTCTAGTTAAGCAAAAACTCTTCGAAACTAAGAAGAAAGCAAATGGCACCGATGATTTCAAGAGAAGATGAAGAATCGTCACGGTGGGCGTATCTGAGGATACCTTACGGAACCTGACGGGTGTACGAAAGTTCGAGAATTTTACAGAGAGAAGGATTGACATCTTAATCAACAGTTTCTTATGCAGTTATAACTTTATTATTGTGAAATAAACCATACGTTCTGTGGGATTATGTGTAATTTTTTTTTGCTGCTACTATTTTTGTGTCCGAAATTTAACATGAACAGGCGTTATCTTATGATAACAGTTGGAAGCGTGCTTTTGCATCACACTACTCTACTGATGGACGACGAAACATATAATCTTGACCGGGCCACGCTGCTCGGCGTTTAAAAAAAACTTAACACAATACTTTCAATTTACACTCTTGATTTATTAATTTAGAACACGAACAGAAGTATCTACGGTGATTGATAAAAGAAAACTAAACAAACGCGTTAGTGTTATAAGAAATTAGAAGAAAAATTTGTATTTTCCATTTAATTCCAACTACCTTTGCTTATCTTGACAGATACGCGTATTTCGTCTACAATGTGCAGACTTCTTTCAGTCGAGTTATTAGCACGAGACACTGAAGAAGTCTGCAAATTGTAGACGAAATACGCGTATCTGTCGAATATACACGGTGTTCAATAAGTTCGAATACAAGTTTTCATCATTGCGTAGGTATGCGCCATGTACATATTCTGCATTGGTATTGGTGTCAGCTTTAGCTTCATTCATACGCTACCGAATGTGCGTGGTGTTGACATTCTGTTAGTTGTTGTTCGTTTGTTACGCGCGATGAAAGAGTATCGGGACTTCGTAATTAAGCGTTTTTTGAACGGTGAGCGACCCGGCGATATATTCCGGCTGCTGAAATCGCATGGGGTCAAGCGGAACTTTGTCTACACGACCATCAGGCGATACCGGGAGACGTCCTCGACCAATGACCGTGCGAGATCCGGTCGGCCGCGTTCAGCGAGGACGCCACGGGTCATCAAGATCGTGAGGGAGCGAATTCGGCGCAAAAGAACCGCTCAATCCGGAAAACGGCTGCAGATCTCAACGTTTCCATTGGAACCGCTCACACCATACTCACCAAGGACCTTGGTTTCAGGCCTTACAAAAACGTAAGGTCCATGGCGTTTCGGAGGCTACCAGCAAAAAGCGGTTGGATCGAGCTAAGAGGATCCTCTCTCGGCACGCTGGTCAGGAGTTTGTTTTTTCGGACGAGAAACTGTTCGTGCTGCAGCAGCCGCACAATGTGCAAAATGACCGGGTGTGGGCGCCATCGAGGGACAGCATTCCTGAATCCAATATAAACATCCCTCGGTTCCAAAGTGCCGCGTCGGTGATGGTTTGGGGGGCAGTATGCAAACGTGGTAAGCTACCCTTGGTGTTTATTGAAAAAACGTCAAAATCAACGCGGCGTACTACAAAACTGAGGTTTTGGAAAAGGTTGTTGCCCCCAGTCTCCGAAGCCTCTACGGCGATGAGCACTACGTGTTCCAGCAGGACGGTGCACCAGCCCATACGGCAAATGTGGTTCAAGCCTGGTGTCGGGACAATTTAACCGACTTTCTGGACAAAACTTTGTGGCCTCCCAGCTCCCCGGACTTGAATCCTCTCGACTTTTTTGTTTGGTCCTATATGATGGCGAAGCTGAACGAATACAAGGTCAGCACTTTGGATCATTTCAAGACGGTAATTCTCAAAATCTGGGACGAAATGCCCATGCAGTCCGTGCGTGCCGCCTGCGACGCGTTCGAGAAACGTTTGAAGCTCGTTAAGGAGTACAAAGGGGGGTCATTCCAAGAGAAATGTTGTAAACGTTCCTTGTAAACATAGCTTTCAATAACATAAATCCAAAAAATAAAAAAACATGTTTTCATTTTTTTAACAAATTTTGAAAGTGTATCTGAACTTATTGAACACCGTGTAAGCAAAGGAAGTTGGAATTGAATGAAAAATACTTAATTTTCTTCTACTTTCCAGTTACAGGTATTCCACTAAGCAGCTCAAACCCTCTTGGATTCACGTTAGTGTTGTCGGAGCTATTTATGACGTATTATTATGATGCGCTCGTCAATGATTGGTTGATGTTTTAATCGTCCGATGTATAAAATTATGAATGGTGCCCTGTATTGCTGACTGTACTCAACCGGTAGACTGGTTGTGGTATAGTTATATGTTGAGAGGCAAATTCCCGGGCAAAAATTATGGTTACGGCTCGAGCAAATGTCCCAGCACATATAAATTCGGTAGAATTTTTTGGGTTTGGCAAGCAATTTACTTTGCTAGTGGGCACTATCGATCTCGCCCTGGCTGACAGAGACAACCAAATACAACTGCGAAGTAACTCACTTACGAAGATGAGTGGAAAGAGTGCCGAAGCTGATATGACTGTTGCAGAGCTCGCCAACCTTATGCAATCTCAACGGGCGGTGAAGGACGACTTCAAGAAGCTCGGCGAATCGTTATCGTCTCTCACTATACAGATGAGCAAGCTGCGAGAGGACTTAGCATCAGATATCGACAAGTTACGCGAAGAAAACAACCGAACGTTCGATAGCCTAACCACATCGATCGATACAGCAAAGAAGGAAACATCGCTGGCTTTAGATAGAGCTGCCCGAACAAATGATCTTGTGGTAAGCGGAGTCCCATTCGTGAAAGGCGAAAACCTGTTGTTCTACTTTCACACATGGTGTAAATCGTTCGGCTATGGTGAGAAGAACTATCCTCTCGTCGATGTCCGTCGGCTCTCCTCAACGCCTGGGAAGGTCTATATGATCCTACTGCAATTCGCGATAAATTGTTGTTGTTTTTACCCAAATTTTCTTCAATTCTAGCTCTGTTTTTATAGTTTTGGGATGTTTGCGAAGTTCCGTTTTCATAATTGCCCAGAATTTTCAATTGTACGTAGTTCCGGTGAATTTGGTGGGCACAAAATTGACTCCGTTGGCTCGGTACCACTCCAATACTTTTCGAGCGTAGTGGCAGGATGCTAGATCAGGCCAAAACAGAGTTGATCCTTTGTGCTTCTTAATGAATGGCAAGAGACGCTTCTTAAGGCACTCTTCCGTGTAAATCGCACCGTTTATTGTTCCGGAAGTGATGAAGGGAGCACTTATTTCACCACATCCGCAAATCGCCTGCCAGATTAGAAACTTCTTTGCAAATTTCGATAGTTTCTTCTTTCGAACATCCTCCGGAACATCAAACCTCGACTTGGCAACGAAATATTCTTTCCCAGGAAGTTGACGGAAGTCGGCCTTGACGTATGCTTCGTCATCCATCACGATGCAACCGGATTTGGTGAGCAGCTTCGTGTAAAGTTTCCGGGCGCGGGTTTTCACAGTGATGTTTTGTTTTTCATTCCGGTTTGGGGCTTTTTGCACTTTGTAAACATGTAACCCAGCACGCTTCATGGTTTTCTGCACAAAACCGACTGACACCTTAGACTTTTTAGCGACAACTCGAATTGACATGTTTGGACGGTTCTTGAATTGTTGTACGACTTTCCTGGCCATTTTACTGTCCATTGGACCACTTTTACGACCACTCCCTTCCTTCCTTTGGACACTCAGACGCTCCTTGAAGGTTCTTATTACACGAGACACAGTTGTATTTGCAATTCCAAGCCTTTTAGCAATCCACCGGTGGGACGCCCCTGGATTTTGATTGTGAGTGCACAACTGGAACTACTGAATGTATAACTATGAAACTTGGCAGATGTAAATAATACACTATGGATCTACTCAAATTTCTAGGTTTTTTACTCATACGATTCAAAAGTTACAGAAGATTTTCTGTGTGCCATTTTTATCGAATACACCCTTTACATAAATGAAAATTTGGGTCGCTACGTGAGAACCTACGAACCAAGGCGCTTCAGCTGAAGAAAGAAGGAAAACTGCGAGGAGTGTTTACACGGAACGGTACCCTATTCGTGAAGAGGATTGGCGACGATAAAGAGATTGCCATATCAACGGATGATGATTTGCATCGAAATGCTAGAACCCTTTCCTTATGAGTTTCTGTTTTTCCTGCTTTTCCCTTCCCAGCATTCCATGACTCCCCTCCTAAAAGTCTGTTCGAGTTGCTGCTGTTGTGGGCACTAAATGGTGCGACCTGTTTTGAGATGCTGTCATTGTTCCTGTTTCTGGCGATTCACGTATTTAATTGTTTTTGTTTGCACCACATGCTATATGAAATGATTTGTAAAATGTTAATCGTAATGAAGAATGTAGTGTTTAATGAAATGTCTCTTTGTCATTCTCCTTTATTTGCTAAGTCTTTTTATCTATCCAATGGCTAACAATACCAATTTTTACACCTCGACAAGCTGGTGCATTCCAGGTACTGTAATGAAATCCGCGTTTGTAAAAAATAAGCTCTCTGTATGCAGTGTGAATTCTCAAAGTATGTGTGCTCGTAAACTGTGTAAAATTGAGGAATTGCGTCTAATTGTTGAAACAAGTAATGTCGACATCTTATGTGTTAGTGAAACGTGGTTGAATGAAACTGTGGACAATTCTGTTGTTGCTATTGGAGGATACGCAATTGTTAGACTGGGCCGTTTAGGAGGTGGAGTGTTAATTTATATTAAAAATGGAATATCCTACAATCTCGTCAATAAATCCAATAATGAATGTGGAATAGCCAACACTGAATTTATTTCCGTTGAGGTGTTTGTTCAAAATGAAAAATTACTGTTGACTGCTGTCAGCATATGGTCAGCATATGTACTTGCTGTCAGCATATGGGACTACATACAGCTATGTTTTCTTTCTGGGTGATTTCAACACAAATCTCTTAGTAAATTTACCTAAGACTGAGAGGTTTCGTAACGTATTATCAACCAATTCAGTGCAATGCTTAGGGAGTGAGCCGACATTTTTCCATAGAACTGGTGCCTCGCAATTGGACTTAATATTGACAAATGATGCTACTAAACTGTTAAGATTTGGTCAGATAGAAGTTCCTGTGCTATCTAACCACGATCTCCTGTTCGCATCTCTTGATTTTGAGCATAATACATGCCCTAAAAACATACAATATCGTGATTATAATGCTATGCAGGTTGATGCTTTTTACTCGGTCGACTGGAGTGGTTATTATTCTTCGAATGACTCCAACCAACTATTGGAGATTTTTAATTATTTATTGACAGATTTACACAACACATTCGTTCCTATTCGTAATATTTCTTCTAAGAAGAGGGTTAACCCTTGGTTGACCTCTGTCATAAGTAGAGAAATCGTAAATCGCGATCTGATGTACAGGAAATGGAAGAAATTCAAAAATTATTCTGATCTTCATGCATTTAAGAGAGCACGTAAAAAAGTAAATTATCTCGTACGATCGGCTTAAGAAAACTATTTTGCTGACAGGTTAGACATAAATGTCCCAACTAAAGAATTGTGGAAGAATGTTAAGAAGCTAGGAATAAATTCATCAGAAACACAAACGGTCAATAGATATGCTGCTGATGAAATCAACAATGCTTTTTGCAACAGTTTTACGGATAACAACATCGTAGTTGATTATTCTAATGATACAGCTCATGTTGATCGTGAACATTTTTACTTCGATAGAATAAACGAATTTGACGTTGTTAATGCTATGAATTCAATCAAATCAAACGCTCTTGGTCTAGATATGTTGCCAATGAAATTTTTGAAAGCTATTTGTCCGATCCTAATTGAGCCAATTACACACTTATATTATTCAATTATTACAACGAGTGTTTTTCCTGATGTCTGGAAGAAATCTAAGGTTATACCGATAAAAAAAGTCAAATTTGAACTCACTGGAAAATTTAAGACCAATTAGTATTCTTTGTGCATTATCAAAGGTGTTTGAAAAAATTATTAAAACTGATATTTGTTATTATATAAACAGACACAACCTTTTGATTCAATCACAATCAGGCTATCGAGCAAAGCATAGCACTAAGACAGCTATGCTTAAAATCTTCGATGATATTGGCATCGTGATTGATAACGGTCGATCTGTAGTCCTTATTCTTTTGGATTTCTCTAAAGTATTTGACACCGTATCTCATGCCATATTATGCCACAAACTAAAAACAAAATTTACGTTTGCTGATCATGCCGTTAACCTTATGAAATCATATCTTTGTTCAAGATCACAGGTGGTTTTCAATAATAATGTTTTTTCTTCATTTCTTCCAATCACATCAGGAGTTCCACAGGGATCAATATTAGGACCTATTTTATTCTCACTATATATAAACGACCTTCCAAATGTTGTTATGAATTGCGAAATTCATCTTTTTGCTGATGACGCACAAATGTATTACGGATGTATGGGAAGATGTGCTGTAAAAATCTCTCAAGAAATTAATGAAGATTTGCATAGAATAAATGATTGGGCTTGTAGAAATATGTTGGCATAAAATGCCAGAAAAACAAATGCAATCTTTATTTCAAATTGTTCATTTCAAAACTCTATAAAACCAACTCTGGAGCTCAACAATCAGGTTATTGAATTTGTTGAACACGCAACTAGTTTAGGCATCCGTATTGAATCAAACCTCGAATGGGACAACTATATAATGTCACAATGTGGGAAAATTTATGCTGGTTTGCGTACTCTCTCTAGAACTTCATCATTCTTGTCCGGTGCAATGAAATTGAAATTGTTTAAAAGTCTTATTCTCCCATATTTCATGGCTTGCGATTTCTTGCTTGACTCTATATCAATGGCTACTTTCAATAAGTTGAAAGTCGCCTTAAATGCATGTATACGATACATTTTTAATCTAAATAGATATTCGAGCGTTTCGCATCTGCAGCATTTACTTCTAGGATGTCGTTTACATAATTTTAGCAAGCTTCGTTGTTGCTTACTTTTGCACAATATTTCAAGTACAAAACAACCCGAGTATTTACATAGCAAACTGCAAGTTGCAAGGAGTAATCGATACAAGAAGTATATTTTGCCGAGATATCGGACGACCAAGTACGGGAATTCATGTTTTGTGCGAGGTGTAGTACATTGGAATTCGTTGCCTGTAAATCTTTGTTATGAAGAATCTTTCATAGCTTTTAGGAGAGGATGTAGAGAGCATTTCAGATAAGAGTTTTTTTTTTCAATTTGTGCAAATCAATGTTTCCAAATACAAATTAGGAAATGGTGCGTTTTTGTCTACTAGAAACTACTCGATGTAACATAAAAGAGACTTAAGTCTTACGTTACATAATATGGAACAATAAATAATAATAATAATAATTTGCAGCTGCTAACACAATGATCACGTTTACGATACAATTGAGCCTAAGAAATCATAGGTCTATAAGGTAGAGTGCCTGAAAAAACGAAATCTACCATTTATCAAAGCGCACACGGGCCCGGTATGGTTTTGGTCAGACTTGCAAGCAGCTCCTTCAGTTGAGAAACACTGCATCAGTATCTTGACAACAGATGGGATTTAAGCGAAAAGGATCTCAAGTCACCCAACTGTCCTCAATTTCACTCAATCGGGAAATATTGGGCAATCGCTAAACGGAAGCTTAATACAAAACCTGGAAAAGTGACTCTGGATGCGCCAGAGATGAAGATGCTGCATATATAAAAAGAAACATTGAATTTTCTGCGTTATCTAATGCACATAAAGGAAATACAAGATTTGGTTGAAAATAATGGGATATTTCATGTAAATTTAAGCCTCATAACGCCTGAATCTAGCCTGTTGAATTAAAAATTGCAAACTTTGCTGTATGGCGCATTAAAGATTGCAAACAATTTCGTTGGAATTAAATGAGGGGAAATTTTACGCGCTTTGGTTCTAGTTGTTATTTGCCATGCAAACAGATGTAAATAGATAGTAATTTTGAAGTATAAAATTTAAAACCACTGTTACGCAAGTTATAATTATCAATTCAGCATCCTACATTAACTCCGAAGTCTAAAACTAACCATCACATATATTCATAACTGACGGATTCCACTCGACATCATGGCGTATCAAACCTACACTGTGGTTCACCATCGATTACCTTATTGGCATAATCGACACCGGCTTAGCTCTAGTAGGCGGTGGCCACAAGTGAGGTGAAGTCAGGTAAGTTTTCCTCAATGAAACCCCCTTCCCACTGCGGTTGCTTAAGGATGGTTATCCAAGAAGGCGCCATCGTCGGTTTCGCATTTAGGCAGCACCTTCACCGGCCGTTGGACGAGTTTGCGGTCACTGCAACTGAGAGCCGAGTCCAATCTCGCATCAGCAGCAGAACCGAATTTGTTCGAGTCAACCAGTCAGTTCAGTGCAGCAGTAGTAGTAGTTCAACCGAAACCGAAGAAAATGCCAATATTGAATTACACGCCACCATCGCTGATACACTCACACGTAATTCGAGTGAACGTAACAACTCTCCGAGAAACTACTGGCAAAAACACTTTCATTCATCATTTCTGCCTGGCAGGGTTTGCCGCGGTGATTAAACTACTCCACCGAGTCAAGTGGTGCCTGGGTTCTGGCTGAAGATGATAGCATTTCGCATGTCTAATTCAATTAAGTAGGCTCGAGTCGAACCGATTCGATTGGGTTAAATGCCAAAACCTTTTCGAGAGTGGAGTGCACTCGTCGGAGTAGCTAGCGAGTTCGAATGAATGATGAGGCCGAGGTCAGTTCCGTGGCGTCGAATGTGGGTTGAAGGCTCTCACGGTGAGTTTGTATGATGAATGATTTACCATCAGGCTGATGCTGCTGCTGCTGCTGGTGGTGGTTGTTATGAGAGCTTCTCGTTTTCCTCCATCGAGATTAGTAAATTATGGGCCTATGGATTTAAATTTTCAACGCGCATCAGTGCTTGAAACGTTTAATTAGTGATGTATGAGGGTGGAATGATGGTTCAGGTTATTCGGGTAAAATTAATGGGTCCCACTTTGGTTGAATGTTTAAACTTAATTGCGCTGATAGGAATGGTTTGAACGGGAGAAGGAGTATTTTTGGGTTCCAAACAGAACGAAATGAGTACTTTTCTCAGTTTCCAGTACGACCAGCGAAAGCGACGAACTTCAAACCCCAAATTGATGGAATCCAAAAAATGCATCCGCTGCCACCACAAGCCAATTTCCTCCCTCCCGAAACCGATAGGCAAATGCCAGCAGCCAATCAAACAAAGAAGCACCCGAGCCGAACATCGACAGCACCGTTCATTCTTGCGCCCTCATTCTCGCACTGCATTCAACTCCGATTGGCCACACTCGAACGTTGATTTAAAATCCATGGAAATTACTTTTTCCCATAAAACATCTGCCTCAAGGTTTTCAATTCAATCGTAGCCGGCCATATTCGACGGTGTAAAATGGAAAATGGAGTAGGGGTTTTCCTCGGCTTGCTCGCGTTGCTTCTCGCATTCCCCCTCTGTTATGAGAGGCAGTTATTCCCGAAAACCGAAAACGAGGGTCAATCCAGAGCCTACTTGAACCTGCGGATTATCTCGGAGTACAGTTCATCAACACACACTGGCACTCTTATTATGATAATTTCGCGTCACTAGGCAACCTAGGAGTCCATCATTATCGTCGTCATAAGAAGCAACAACCTTGCCCCGGGCAGGGGTTTGTCTTCAATCGGAAACTTCGCACGACGAACGACTATGCAATGGCGCGGCGGAGAGCTTCTTTTGATCACATTTGTTTCGGAAATTATCTCTAGCCGATTTCCGATTTGTGGCTTCGGGCCGTAAAATAAACAGTGCCTAATTGATTGAATCCAGCTCGTCGGCTTCGGTGGATCTGCCACGGTGAACGGCGAACAACAACTATAGTCGAGTGGGGTGTCCCATCGGATCGCCTATCGGGAGAGGCCTGAACTTATTAATTAATATTCATATAGTGAATGGAAACAGTTTAAGCTGCTGTGTTGAGCGAGGAGCTGTGAACTGATGAATGAATGTCTTGGCTTACACTTGCACGCAAAACGGGAGTCGATCGCCCTTTCACTAAGTGGCAGAGAGTCTCGTTGTCTCGATGGTCATGCATGGAAAGAGATCGGTTGCTTGTTGATCGATTTATGAATGGGCGAAATGTTCCGGTGGATATCGTTGGGCTTCCTTGGGTGGCCCATTCACGAAACTGCCTTAAGAAGTGACGAAGAGTGCCGAAAGCAGTACACGGTGGGTTCAAGTGAGGTAAATATTTAATGTATTTCAATCGCTCGCTCGCGTGTTCCTTGAATCAAGTTAGGCTCCGTAGTGAATAAATGTTTGGTGCGGAGAGATTTTTCGAACTTTTTTTGACGTAGGGGTACGTCTTTGTTTTCTATACTGGGGTTCAATTTAAAAAAAAATCTATTGTGACAGTCACGAATCGCGGCCAGGTTTTGAGCGTTAATATCTCAGTCGTTTCTCCAAAAATTTTCTAAATGTTTTCACCAATCAATCGTAGGGAAGCGGAACCTATGCTTACCATAGTACATATATTCATCACATTCTGCAGTCATCCAAATTCAAACGTAAAAAGATCTTTAATTTCTCCAATAAATGGACGTAGTAACCAAGAATATATAATCCTGGCAAATAAATATAAGTCTTGAATATAATTAAAAGCTACAAAAACGTTTCGGAGACTTAAATTTCGTAAAAATAATGAGCTGTCAGATTTTCAACACAATTTCTTACCTTTGCACTACAAATTCGTCGTATTGATCTAACCGTACTAGGGAATATACTCGAGCCAGACTCCAAGTTTTCTCTTTAATTGCACTATATCCTTACACATTTTCGTTACGTAATTGCACAAACTATAAAAATCACACTTCACTTATTACACTGGCCACACTAGAATCTACGAATACTTGATAAAATACTAGAAACCTATGGGATTAATTTTCACATTAATTTAAATACGCTTGCACCTATTATGAACCGTGTTTACATTCGACGTAATCGCTTGATGTTGCCAAACTATTTTATAATGACTCTTATTCGAATGAAATGGGTTTGGCAGTACTTCAATATCACCTTTTTTGTGGGAGTGCCACAAAGCACCCAAAGTTGAACTATTTTATTTTTCCATAGATAAATAAATAATAATATACTCCTAATAGTAGATTTTTTCAATATTTACAGTGAAATAAAATTCTACATTTGAAAATATTTTTTCATCTCTGTTGAATTTGGCGGCACTGCTCACATACTGTATAGCATACACATCAACGCTAGTGTGCGTGTTCAATCATTCATAGAGCATTCTATGCCCAACGTTATGGTGAGTCTTGTTGTCAATATTCTCATGGAAGAATAACAAACAAACCCTTTCATTTGGTCTTGGTTTTATACATGCTACCCAACACACCTGAAGTGCTGTCAAATGATCTACATCATTTTTGGATGTAATAGTGGAGAGCGTTAACTTGTTTGTATTTTTTCTTGATTAAAATCAGTAGAGGAAAGGTTTGTAAGATGCAACGGCTTGTAAGATGGAACAGCGCCACTTTTGACATTCATAGCGACAACACGATCGCGCTGACGTTAACCTCATTTTTTTACTATTTTTCGTTTTTCATTTGCTTTTGGAGTGAATACACTCATTCGATCTAGCTCTTCCAGGTTTCATTGTTCGAAAGTGGTGGAATAATTTAAATAGCAATTATTTCTTGTGCTTAGTAAACTTATATGCTTGGATCATAAAAATATTAACCAAAAGTACTTTGATACATGAATATTAACCCATCGATATCAGAAGGTTAACATTTGTGTTAGCTAGCATTTTTTGGTGTATTTTTATGATCCAAAGGCATTTCCAAACAAATCGTAAAGTGAAACAATTTTTTTATGTTTTGTGTTTATGGTGTCATGTTTGTAAGATGGAACACTGTTGAGCTTGTACGATTGAACATATTTTTTTTCGTTTTAAAACATATGAATGACATTTTTTATGTTTAAAAATGCCATGGAATCAATGATAAATTGAAATATAACAATATATTTTTTGAAATTGCAATTTTCGCTGAATTTCGAAAATTGGCCATAATTTTTTTTTTATTACCATAAATAATCAGTTCCGTGAGCAAACTTGGAGCCTTTTAGTTCCTCTTTCGATAAGTCCTCGAAAAAATAAAAATTCTACATGTTACGAGCAAAAAAATAATCGTGCTCCATCTTGCAAGGCATTTTTTGAAATTGCAATTTTGGATGGATTTTGAAAATAGGCCATAACTTTTTTTTTAATGACTATAAATAATAGGTTTCTTTAGCAAAATTAGAGCCTATTAATTTTTGTTTCGAAAGATGTCTTTGGATCCGTGAAAAAATAAAAATTATACATGTTACGAGCAAAAAACGGATCGTGTTCCATCTTACAAGCCTTTCCTATACGATTAACATATGTTCACAGATGGGATTAATGTTTTTCTTGATATTATTAAAATAGATACATAGCAGTGGCGACTTTTCCGTATTAAATTTGAAGAAAATTATCATAATTTAATGTTTGGTTTACCCCATATTTGAAGCTTCGGTTATGCAGGGTTATGCTTCTTAAAAAAAACCAACCAACTCAGTTTTCTCCGTAGAGTATTTGCTTAGACAACCGTAAATGTCTTTGACATAAAAATTATACAAAAGGGGGTATCAACTCGATCCCTGGGGGAGACCTATGTAGCTAAATCGAGAAGCCTTAGAGTTTCCATGAGAAAAGGTCATATGTTTCTCTAACAGCAAATTGTACAAAATGTTATTTATTCTCCATTAAAGATACAATCGTGAAGTTAATCTGAAAGATATTAACAGATACTGAATCAAAAGCCCCCTTGATATCCAAGAAAACAGAAGCCATTTGCTCTTTTTAAGCAAAAGCTAACTGAATATCCGTGGAAAGCAACGCGAGACAGTCGTTCGTTCCGTTACCTCTGCGGAAACCATATTGAGTATCTGAAAGCAGGTTGTTCGTCTCAACCCATTTGTCCAGGTGGAAAAGGATCATTTTCTCCAACAACTTTCGCATACAAGATAACATCGCGATGGGTCGATAGGAGTTGTGGTCGGACGCGGGCTTACCAGGTTTTTGAATGGCAATAACTCTCACCCGTCTCCAAGCAACCGATTCAATGTTTAGTTCCAGAAACTGATTAAACAGGTTCAACATGCGCCTCTTAGCGACGTCTGGGAGGTTCTTGAGCAAGTTGAACTTGATCCTATCAGCCCCTGGAGCCGTATTGCCACTCAAAAGTGTGCGAGAGAGAATTCTACCATTAAAAAGGGTTGGCTGATCTCATCTATCGAATTCTCGGTTTCGCAAGAAATGATCCGTGACGGCACAGAATTTGCCCAAGTAACACCAAAAACATCTTCTTGGTCATGTTTTATTTAGGTAGTTTTTAGCATCACAATAGGTGATCAGCAATAGGTTATAATCAAGTTATTAAAAAGTGAAAATAAATGCAGAAGTGCATAAGCATCACAATTCAATTCAACAAGTGTCGAATAAGCAGATTTAACCACAGACTAAATTTGACAGTTAGGTTTGTATTGAGTACGATAAAATTGTGTATCTGCATTTGTTTTTTCTTTGGTATTACTTGTTTATAAACTATTTGTTATTATCATGCTAGAAATTACCAAGATAAGACATCGTCATGTTGAAGGCATGTTATTCAAAGCATCTTGAGAGCGTATTATTAGTCCTGAATCTGTATCTAAAAACTTCTTGTGTGACCTTAAAGATGTTTCAAATAGATCGATTTATTGCGCTGTTTTGGTCATATAAGATACCAAAAATAAGTTAAGTGTACTAGAAAAATACATGAGATCATGTCTTAAAGATGATTCTTTTATCATCACATAACAAGTTTTGTTACTAGGGTGGACAAACTCGCGCGAACTTGAGGATCCATAGGTCCGAGTACTCTTCACTCTCGTTGTTCGTAGTTCGTTTACGCAATTTTCGCGCCGTGTTCCAAAGAGTACTCATTGACGTTTCCATGAATTTTGGTCAATTTCCGCGTTTCTTGGCCTTGATGATGCTCTTAAGTTGACATTCGAGAGCTGTGTATACTTCGAAGTGCTCAGGTGTTCCACGTCTACGAAAATTTTAAACGCGGGGGACTTTTCAAGGGGGGGTTGGCTGGTTAAGTTTCTCGTAGCTAATATGTCGTAAAGGTTCTCAATAAACATTGCTGCAATTGACTCAGAAAAGAATATCTTATGTTTTAATTTTTTTAAACACATTTTAAAGTGTATTCGAACTTATTGAGCACCCTATAGAGAGTTACCGTTTCCGGCAATGTTTCTTGGTATGCCATTTGGCGTCTTTTGACATTATAATAATAATTCCAGATCTTGCCACTAAGATAGCCCTGCAGTCAATCTCTGTCGTACGAAGCTCTAGGGAGTTATCTTCGGCTAAGTGTAATTTTTCGTCTTGTGTTTTTATTATATTAATTCCAAACTTTGCTGCACACATGACGCTGTAGTCTATCTTTGCTAAGTGAAGCTAAAGAGAGTTGCTATTTTGTATGTATGTATGTATGTATGTATGGTAGCCCTTGGATTGGATGCAGCTCCACTTAATAGCAAGATCAAATTAGGCCACCAATCTGAATTCACAATATCGCTGTATGAAGGGCCAAAAACGGAGGGGTGGACCCGTAAGCAGAGACGCTCGCGCAATATCCACGGGAAATTGAGAATCTCCTTCCAACGATACGATCCAACAAATCGAATAAACCAATTCGCAATACTTATTAAGCTTTCTACAGGATGGCTTGTTAAGAAGGGCGCGTCAATCTCACTGAAACTGTTGGTCATAATCGGTAAGATATAGAAAATGATGCCATTTATTCCCTCCTAGACTCAGGCAGTCAATCGAACCATCGTCCAGTTTCAGCATGAATAGGGTATCATGCTCCCTCCCAACCCAGTATTTATTATATATAATGTAAATAAAAGGTCATAATATGCACTTTATGTAGTATGTAAAACAGCAATGAAATATACTAGAATATTTAATTAATATGTCATAGTTGGAATTCGTCATCTTGCAATTTTCAAAAATATGATCAAATAATTAAAACAGTATTAATAGGAATATGATAATAATATGCAGCTTGTTGCATCTTTACAGCTCATTCAGTGGCAGATGAATGTTACTCTGGAATGTGAAGATCATTTTGCAATTTAATACAACATAAAACATTTGATTATTCATTAAAAATTAAAAACTATGTACGTATTCATGACATATGTATAAACATAATCAACAGAATTGGAGAGCATTCAATAATTTTATTTATATTCAATGATCAATTCAATGTACTGAACAACGTTGCCCCAGACGGACACTCTCTACACTTTCTAGAGTTTCATTTGATAAAAATAGACTACAGCGCAATCTCTGCGGCACAATCTGGAACTTATCTGATAACGCCAAATTACTGCTTTTTGTGTACTGGACAACCTTGCCTAAGACGGCTACGCTATAGAGCTTTGGCAAAGAAAACTGAAGCACTGTCTCTGCGACAAAATCTGATAACATGATAATGACCAAAGACGACATGTTACATACCGATAAACTATGCCTAAGATGGCAACTCTCTCAAGCTTCATTTGTCTATATAGACTACAGCTCCGTCTATGCTGGAAGACCTGAAACTAATATGATTACGACAAAAGACGACAAAAGACATACTACAAATCTTTAGCGCTTCATTTGGCAACACAGACTGCAGCGCCATCTCCGCGGCATGATCTGAAACTAATATGATAATGTCAAAAGTCGACAAATATCTGTGTGTCCAAAACTTGATGCGAAATATTTCAAGATAAGTTTGTCATTTAATCAAAACCAAAACGTATTATTCCGTTATTATTTTTTGTTTCCTGAATTCTCTGTCAATCCAGGCCACCATTGACATGAGGTCTTTTGAAATTGAATTGTTTGTGCTTGATTGATCGGAAGAGGTGTAACATTGAGAATGGCACTTTCCTCAACTCGAATTGACGGACCCCTCACTCGCCAGAGGATCAAACAGTTGTGCAAAAAGCACGACTTTTGCGCAACTCTGAAACTGTTTATTATGCCATATCCCTTAAATTTACTTTATAACCTCTTGTAAACAGTATGTTTCTAGAAAGAAAAAAAAGTAGGGCTTTAATTTGGCATGAAAAAAAAATTTACCGCAATATAAGATCTGGCAATAATATTAAGTTTTATCAGAAAACCGTTTGTTTAGCTATGCCTGCAACCACCGATTTTAATTTTGTTACCACCATAAGACATAGCTGAGAAAAAATGGAATCAGATAGGGTATGTGTCCCTAAACTCAGCCTATTATGCAACCATCGATTACATTTTTTATTGTAACTCATAAAGTTTGCTTCTAGATTGGCTGCGTTAGTGTGAGATTAGATTAGATTAGATTAGAACTCATAAAGTTTGCTTCTAGATTTGTAAAAAAAAATTTGGTAGTATGTATCACGAAAAGTTACACAACTCTTTTTACAAAGTCAGAAACATTCGAGGGATATGGATTTAATGTCGGTCTATAGGCACCAAATAGGGTATATTTATGTATGCAGCTTCGTCCCATTCGATGGATTTATTACTAAATGCAGTCTTTGTCCGGTTTTTTTTTCTAATTTTATGGATTAAAGCATTGCCAGCTGTATTTGCTTTACCTAACACAAAATTTCACAAAACAAACTAAAGTTAAACTGCCTCGAAACACTAAAGTGATGTTCATATATGATTCATCAGCCATTCAATAATGAAAACATTATAATTCACTATACAATGATTTTGTTCCTTTGGTTTGTGATTAGATGAGCCACTAGAATATAAACAACCGCAAAATCATGCATTTCTACTTGAATTTTTACCAATAAAAACCTCTTTACTACGTTATTGATACAACAGGCCATAGTTGGGAACATACATAAAAATATGTCCCCAACATTGAGTCTACGATTTTCTTGTAAATTATTTGTTATTTTAGCTATGTAGACAGGTAGTTTGTAACGTGTAACTTTTTTCTATACCTCCAGACTGCATTACTTGCTTTATCGATTCAATTAAGCTAAATTTAGATCACTTGAAGAACGTGTAGATCATCTGTTCAGCTTAACCAGTGAAATCATGATGCCCCATTATTTCAAGAATTCGAAAATTTGATTTGGTTAACATTGTCTGTAATTTGATTAACATTGTCTTAATTGCTTCGGATTACATCGGTCATCCTCACAGCAACATGATTTTTTTGATTATAGCTAAACTAATGTCATATTTGGTACATAGGCCGAATGAAGGAGCTAGGCTAACATTACATCCCCTTATCCTATATTTATAAATGAGGTGAGTATTGAACTTAGCCTACTATTATAGCTAATGTTCTGTAGCGAGTTTTGCAATTTACAACATGATGGTTTCTTGGCTTTCCGATGATGGTAACAACATTAAAATCGGTGGTTGCGAACATTGTGAGAAATACTTTATTTTTGATTAAATTAAAAATGGCGGCCAAATCCGCCATGTTTTATGCCAAATTAAAGCCCTACTTTTTTTTCCAGAAACATGATGTTCACAAGAGGTTATACAGTAAATTGAATAGATATGGCATAAAAAGCAGGTTAAGAATTGCGCAAAATCGAGCTTTTTACAAAACTGTTTGACCCTCTGGCGGGTGAGGGGTCCGTTAATTCAAGTTGAGGTCAAAGTGTGATTCTCATTTCAACACCACTTTCGATCAATCAAGCACAAAAAAAAACAATTTTAAAAGATCTCATGTCAATACACATTGGTCCAGAATGCGAATTTAGCTGGAATACATTTTCAGCCTAAGTTTGAAGTTTGCTCTAATTCGGTCATATCAAAAGGTACAGAAAAAAATATACCTTAAAAGTTGCTTGAAATTATTTAAATTAAAAATTTCCCGAATAATGAATGCCTTTATTTCTGCAAATAAAATAGTTAGATTTTCGATTTCTCTGATAATAAGGACCACCCTAGATTTCATTCACATCAAAAGAAGCGCATTGTTATAAGAAACAACTTTGTGCAAGACAATTTTGCTCCAAAACTTCAAACTTAGGCTGAAAATGAATCGTTCCAGCTTAACTCGCATTCTGGACCACTGTGCAATGGCGTCCTGGTTTGACAGAGAATTAGTCAATACAAAAACCTTCGGTTTGACTGCCTAATTGTTTCAAAACAATTCGCCAGATATAAGGTAAATCGAGCGTCTAGCACCATCAATGTAATTCTCCTAAGTTTGCACTTCAATACTCCAAAAATTTCATAATTTCTTGAAACAAATTGTTCCAACGGCCCACTGGGCACTCCCTTCGAATCGCTTCATCAGCCCCTCACAGTCGGAATTCGGTTCGGCTACTTCATATATCTATCCACACAATTTCGATTAGCATCGTTCATAATTTGATTAGCTCCATCTGCTTAACCGATCTGACTTATTATCATTTTTCTGCTACATTTTTTTTTTCATCCACATTTTCATTTGTTGCTGATGGAAAAATCCACAAACATCACGCTCGGTTCATACTCTCATACCCTCCTGGTAGTGAAGTAGCCGTACATTAGGTGGCGGCGGGCAGGTAGGTAGAACTAACACATCCGGCTCGAATGTACCGTAGCAAAATTTGCGTTCAAACATACATTACGGACTATCTTTCTCTCATAAATGGATGACGACGACGGTGGAAGCTGGGTTGTCGAGGAGGATGATGATGGTGATCAGGCTCTGATGATGAGATTGCGCCTAGACCTTTCGAATGAATGGGAGACGAATGTAAATGAATGAATGAACTGCAGCCAGGCTTGGTGGGGAAAAAGCGTAACATATCGTTTGACAATGGGACACGACAGACGGTTTGGCAGCCGTGAAGCGTGAGATATAGACGAGGAGAGAGATTTCCAATCTCGATGGGAACCAGGGCTTCGCCTTCCGAAGAAGGTAGGTGGGATGGAATTTCATTCAAGCTTTGCAACTCGGTTTTCGATTCAATTTCTTAATTAATAATTCTCCAGAATCAAATTAGAATTTCGGATTTCTCATCCTGAATCACGTAGGTGTGCTGAATAATGACTCTCCACGAGGAGCTCCCATCCTTACCTCAATTCTCAAAAACTCAATCATCACACCCTGAGAATCCCGTACAGGGAGTCACCTTCCAGAAACCTCCCGAACGCTACTGATCGTCTCACTCGCTTGGAACGGAAAAAAAACCGGAGCTACCTTCGGAGCTGGCATCCCAGCTCGCAGCGGGAATAATTTATGCCAAGACCCTCGAACATTGGCACCGAAACGAACCGTGAAACCAAGCAAATTCATTAATTTCCACTAATGTCAGCTTGTCGTACGGAAAACCTGAAGACAAGGTCGCCTTCCTCGAGGCTCGAGAATAATTTGCCAACCACCCGGAGGGGGCTTCTCCGTAGTCAGAAGCAATTTGGCCACCCCCGTGCCGAGAGTGTTGAAATGTATAACAATCCCGACGCACAGTGTGAGATGTCGTTCTGTTTGGTGCATTTTTCACTTCTCTCTCTCTCTCTCCCCTTCTCCCTCTCGGCATCGAAATCCTACCGGGACACGTCCTGATAGGACGTCGCTAGGAGAGTGTAGGAATAGTCATGACCCGAAAGCTTCGCTCAGAGGTCACGTCCAACTACTACTACATGGCAGGAAAGAAGCAGCAAATGTTATGTTCGAGTGATGCAGTCAGTCAGTGGGTGCAGGAAAGTGTCCAGTGGCGATAACAAGGTTAAATAAACATTTTACAACCCGAACAGAGAGTGTAGGACCAAATTTTATGGCTGCTCGGGGATCGTAAAACTGCGAAGGGAAAAAAGTTCGAGTAACACATTTTAAGCAACTGACGAGTAATTTTCGTAAGAAATGATTGGTCATAAATATTTTGCATTATGAGAGACTGTTGCTGCATTTTGTGACATTCTGCGTCACTAAATAGGAAATTGCCCCTCTTATTTGCAGATGCTGATAGCTGGAATTAGAAGAAATGATGTTCAATCATCTACGAAACGTGTCAAACGTCAGCATTGTTCCAGTTGAGGCTTTTATTGCGTCAACGGTTGAAGTTGTGCTTGCCAGGGAGTTGCTCTTGATAGACGAATTGATTTACAGCGTGATTGCACCGTTGTGTTTGAACACGGAAGTTGATTAATAAAAGTAGAAGATTGATCATTCATTCTTGGTGTAGGGTAAAGGTTGAGAATTTTTTAAAATGGGTGCTAGTTTAAAGAACAACATTGGCCCATCGTCTAATCTAATCTAACACCACCACAGACAGTTTCTGGAGAGCATCCTAAAAATGATGGATTAGAATAACTACTTACATCATTTTTAGTCTATTTGACTAAGCCTAATATGAGCAGTTGAGTTGAGTCGCTTGACTAAGCCTTATATATAGCAGTTGATTACATTTTAATTCATAATTCATAAAGAGTCTGACCATTACCAGTAGCCCTTATCTCCGATCTCTTATCAGAGATCTCCTACCGCGAAACTGATATATAAATTGCCAATAACAGACAGAGAACTACATCTAGCAAAATGTGGATAACGTTTGCTCTCACTGTTAAACCTCGCGTGACCACCCAACACATAATAATATCACAAGACAAATTCTAGGACAGGACATGCCAGCTGTTAGTGCAAAAATAAGACCATTTAGCTGTCAAAAAAGACCGTTTTTTATTGGTCGCTGTGACAACCGCCTCTACCGCCTCCGTTGAGTTACGTTACAAGCAGTCAGTTTGTTGTTGGTTTGGCGGTGTTGCTAGTCACTGCTTTTTCACTTTTTTCGTTTGTGACAACTGAACAAATGCGGAAATAAAAGTTCACTTTCGCAGTGGTTTATTTAAAAGTAACGCTTTAAACGATTTAAAAGTAACGCGTATTATTTATTTGAATTTTTAATATCATCCTTTTCTTCCCTGTAAGGCAGTTTTGTATTCGTAGAGCCTCAAATTCACGAACCTCTCCATTTAAAATATTGACAATTGTTAAACGTTTACTTTATTGAATATTACCAAGTATTAAAACAATATCGACGAATTTTGATTATATTTTTTAATACATTATTTTTAATGGGATTACTGTGAAAACATATCTGGCAACACTGGAGCGACCCCCGTATCAAAGCAATCATAAATTTTTAAGAGGTCATCTCTCTCTGAGCTGGCAGGTCCTGTCCTAGGTCAAATTGGAGTCAAACTACTTTGAACACCTGCATACTTTTAAGAGATCGTAGTGTGCGGTGCTCGAAGTGAGTAAAAGTATTAGTTTCAACAAATGTAATGTGAATTTTGATCCCTGTCTTTAACCCAGTCTTGTGCTAAGTCACAATAAAAGCAGCATTGTGGGAAGAGCATCAGTTGTGATAGGGATAGTGAGAACAAAACTTGGACTTCTTGGACTGGATACGGGATCAAGTGGAATTCAGCTAAGTACCTTTTATAGTTTTGAGACTCCAATAGTTTCAGCTCCCCTGATGCATGTTCTAGTTTCTAAAATTTTAAACTGAATTTAAAAGTAGACCGAAGGGCTTCGTGGTCGTGAATGTCATCACACACATAGCCTGCGGTAGTGAGATTGCTGCTCTTTGTTTCGTGTAACGTGCCAACCGAAAAGTGACAGCTTCATAGTAGTATGATGTTGCAGAAGTGACAACAAGGACACTGATGTGGCAGGAAACAACAGCTGTCCGCAGACAACCCTGGCAATTTAGTGCCGCTTTGGGCACTTTTTTCAAATCACCGTGGGAGTGCCAACCGGCCACTCAGCTTCTTTGCTGTTGGTTTAAATCGGTTCATTCGTTTATAAGGTTGAAGAAGTCGTAATTAATTTGGGCAATGATGATGGTTGCCTGGTTGCCTGCTTCTTTTCATTCTTCTGCGTGTCCAAAGTTTGTTTTATCCATTTTCGGTACTAAATCATGACTTACCTTTTTCTGTGCACGTTCACTAAGTAGATTTGACACTTTAATCTGTTAGTTTTTAATAACCTGGTTCGCTAACACTATACACCAATAAAAACTCGCCATTTGCATATCAAACTAATACACTTACACTAGACCCATCACTTGATTTTTCCATAAGTTATTCGGGTTGATTTCCACATTTTCACAGGTTTTACAGGGATCACAGTTCTCGTGCTGGGGTTTTCTTCCTAAGAAAATTAACTTTTTGTTCCTTCAAGCACTTTTAAATGAGAAACTGCTTCCGAAATTTCCAAACGAGAAACAAGCCAGGCCACTGTATTGTCAATGAAACAGAACAGCGCAAATCGTAAAATCAATCGCACCCCAAGTAAAACGTGACGATCCGTTTGATCGCATTGCAGTTCGAGATTCTCAACAATATAAGCCACACTTTAGCCATCACACACACTACGCTTCAAGTGAGCCAGAGAATCATCGATCATCGACAGTTGCAAAATTTACATCTTGATAGTTTCAACTGATGAGTTGTGGCATGTTCAAAAACTGATAAACATCTGTACAAATAATGTCGTGCCAGATGTTTTTCGATGTCTTATGATATATTTATTGATTTGAGAGCATAATATTTGATAATTTGCTATGTAACAGTATCTACCATGAGCAACAATTTTGATAGAAACAATATTCTTCCCTGAACTGGCAACAATGCTCGTCAGCTGATATTTTCATCCCGCCCAGTTTTCTCCTATCAATTTGTAAACAATCTTTGCACAGACCGAGCGTAACTTTGTCAATAATTGTAATTAATTCCGGTGGGTAGTAATGCCGCAGAAACTGGATCAAAGTGTTCTGTTCGTCGAAGATCCAGTGAGTAGTGATTGTTATTCAGAACGCGAAGATTGATGAAATTGTGCACCATCATCAACTGAGGAATTATTCAGTAAAAAAATTTTCAAACGTTTTTCTGATTTAATACTGATGATTGGATTTTTTTTTGTGATTTGAAAGCGAATTTTATCGCGTCAGATCTTTCCGGTGAAACGGAATACGATCATCGACTACCGGTGATGAGTTCCACCGTCGAAACGATCCAGTGTTTTAAGGATCAGTGGATTTCTGATCTATTAGCTTCGGGTAAGTGTTATTTTATAGATACACAACTAAAGAATGAATTCATTCATTAATAAGTTTAAATAGTGTGGTTATCATATGTTTTATATGACGGTTTTCGCGCCAACTCGAACAAATGTTGGCAACACCTTCTCAGATTACAATGAAACTTTCTGAGTGTGTAGACCATGACTAGATAAGCCACTTTGCATGCTTAGTTTCTTCATTTTTTTTTTGTAGACTGTCTTTTGAAAACTTTTGTTTATCGATTTTTTTTCAAATGTGTTAAATAAAAAAATGACTACTCCTACAAAAAAGGTGTTCTATGGGTGGTTATCACAATATAAGTCAAGTTTTAAGAAAAAAATATTGAAAAAAACCAAAATGAGCCCTACACTGAAAAAAAAAACATTAAAAAGAAATTTAAACTCGATTTAAAAATAAAACGCTTTGTTTTATTTCGATGAAATTTTGTCTCAAGATAGGTAATTATGTTCCTTACCAACCGTTCATACATCACAAGGTGGGCACTTTTAAGGAAAGTAAGTTTTTCTAACAAAAACTGTTTAATGTCCCATTGATTTTTTTTCAGTGTATTTTGTTATTAAAAACTAAACCAGTGTAGGTCATAGCCATCCCAGAATCTAATGAAACTCAATTGCACCCACGCATCGTTCCTCCCCTGTTGATTCATAAAATGCGTTGTAATTCAAATTTATTTGTTTGAATTCAGCTCATTTTACAGAATCATCTTTTGTGGTAAAGGCAACGTAGTAGGCCTGGCAACTTTGATGCTTATATCATGTCTTTGATATGCTGCAAGCATCAATATTGACAAAAACTAATACTGTGTAATCGTACTGGTTGCGTTTGTATTAGATTAGATTAAAATTAGATTAAATTTAAACACCTGAATACTTCTAACATACGATCGAGGGACCATTACATTTCCAAACATTAGAATGCCTACTTAATAGATGTATTACTTTGGTTGCAGTTTGCGTTTTGATTGAAAAATAAAATTGAGATGAACCACATACTAATACTACTAATAAAAATAAGTGGACAAAAATTACCCATTTTTCATGGGTTTACATTCACCCGATTCTGTCAAAACTACCCATGCAGCATGAATCATAGTAACTCATGAGTCAGCAGACAAAATTTGACAGCTCTATCAGTCGAACACCAACCGTGATGGCAAAAACAGTGAAGTAACTCCGTTCAGAAGTGTGCGCGTTCAAAGAAAGGCACCTCACCGCGTCGAAAACGGGCATTGTGCGAAACTTTGTGGACGCCGGATACGACCGTTCCGGCATCTACAAAATCTTGGAACTATTAGACAACAATCAGAGCATAGAAAGAAAGCCCGGGTCAGAAAGCGGAGGTCGCGTCCACAGGTTTCGGAGCTGCAGGCAACGACGCAACGGAAGCGGCTGAATAAGATGGTCAACTCGATTCTCCCGGCGAATCGCGACCTGGCGGTGGTGATGGACGACGAGACCTATCTCATCCTTCGTATGTTTACTTCCCCACGAAGGAGCGTGAGCTCCGAGGTGAAGTTCATTTCACACACCAAGTTCCCAAGAAGGTGCTGCTGTGGCTGACAATCAGCGAGAAGGGGATATCAGAGCCACTCTTTTTTCGCTCCGGACTGGCCGTGGACGGGAAAATGTATAGTACGAAATGCCTGCCGGAAGTTGCGTCGTTCATCAAGATATACCATAGTTGTAACTGTCACCTGTAACTGCTGTAACTGTACCAGTAACTGTCATGCTTCGCAAGCAAGCAGTTGTGCCATACTTCGCGCTTACGATTTTACCGTTTATTTAGTGTTTTCAATACGTGTTTGATTTTATTTGCTGACTATATATCAGCGGTCTACGTTGAATGTGTTTGTAATGAAGTGAAATAATTGATCGTTTGGTGACGATCTGTGGATAATTTCGTTCTCTAATTGTATGTGCCAGGCCATTTGTTTTTTCATCGCTTCACGATTGCTGAGAGTAGAGACGTATTATCTTCAAGCTGATAATCGACACCATTGTTATCGATTGATTAAATTTTCGTCCCCGTTGTGCTATTTTCGCTGTATTGCATCGTTGCATATCTTAAAGGCGATTACCCAAAACCACGTTGTAACGATGGGTGAAGAGAAAAATTGCGCCAAGTGCTGTGAAGCGATCACCGGCATAGAATTTGTCACATGCCGAGGATACTGCGGTGGCACGTTCCACATGACATGTTCGAATGTGTCACGGGCACTTCTAGGCTATTTCACGCCGCATCGCAAAAACTTGTTTTGGATGTTTGATAAATGTGCTGAGTTATTTGAGAATTCACATCTCCGTTCCATTACTAAGGCGGCCGTTGAGAAGTCCCCGTTGGTGGCTCTCACTGAGGGAATCAGCAGCTTACATACGGAAATAAACCTGATGTCGCATAAGCCCGCACCGTGTATGCAATCACCAACGATCCGACAATGGCCACAAATCGGACAAATTCGAGCTGCCAAGCGACCTCGTGGACCTGATTTGGAACTAAAGGCGTTCGAATGTCAATCTGGTTCCAAGCAGGTTGACCAGAATGCAGTGTCCGTTGCAATTTCCGCTCAGCTGGTGAATAAATTTTGGCTTTATTTGGCTCGAATACGTCCTGATGACACCACTGAAGAAATCTTGGCTTTAATACGTGCAAACCCTGATTTGACCCAGGACCCTGAGGTTATCGAACTTGTGGCCAAAGGAAGGGATACAAGCAACACGACCTTTATCTCCTTCAAATTGGTTTGGACCCTTCCCTGAAGACAAGCGCGTTCGACCCATCGACATGGCCGGCATAATGTTCCGTGAGTTTGAGGAATATTCTACTCAAAAATTTCGGAAATCCTCCGCTATATTCCTGACGCCTACAACCGGTACAACACCAGCAGTTGTAATGCTGCATTAATTAATTACAAAGAAAAAGGATTTGATGCTAAAAGATATGACATGCAACCACTTGTTTTTCCACCGGGACGCACCGAATTTAGTGTAGTGGAAGTCCTCGATTTCCCCACCGCAGTCACGCCATTCCAGCCAGCGACCTGCAGCCGACCCGGCCCTAAGTGTGGGTTTGGAGAGAGGGTCTTCCAAAACGCTACTTCAGGCAAGTACGACTCCATTACTTGCCCAGCCAGACCTGATGCGCCCTTCGATTCCAGTCACTCTGATTGTACGCCTGCTTTGCTTCACGGAATACTGGCTTATTACCAGAATGTTCGTGGTCTCCGACGATCACAACGACTACGCCTTACTATTTGGCGATTACAATCAGTCTGGGTTGGTTTGGAATGTTCCCATGATTGGTCATCCCACAATTGACGTTCTTCGTTCGCATATGCCTCCTGTCTGCTGTGCATTGATGGATGGATTCAGCCTTCATGATTTAACGCAAATAAATTCTACGTTAAATCGTAACTCGAGACTGCTTGATCTTGTATAGGTAAATGAAGTTACCGTTATGGAATGTACTGTTGTCGAAGCCTCCGAACCTTTAATTAACCTCGACGACGATCATCCTGCGCTGGAGATTATTATCAATCTATCAGTACCTATTACCTTCGATAACATCGTTGATCCACATGGTCTGAACTTCCGAAGAACTGATTTCGCCGCAATGAGCCAATATCTGTCCCAAGTAAATTGGCAGTTCCTTGACTCGTGCTCCACTATCGATGAAGCTGTAAACTTTTTTGACGAAGTTGTGTCCCGGGCTATATCAGATTTTGTTCCTCTGAGGAGACCTGCTCGTAAACCTCCTTGGTCTAATGCTCATTTACGGTACCTGAAACGTGTGAGGTCGAAGGCTCTTCGTAAGTACTGCAAAACTCGAAATCAATTCACCAAGCGAATTTTCTCTGCAGCTAGTACCCAATACCAAATTTACAACGTCTTCTCTACAAGAATTATTCAAAACTAATCCAATCTAACCTTCGGCGCAACCCAAAGTTGTTCTGGTCATTTGTGAACACAAAAAGGAATGTAAATGGGCTACCAGTTGAGCACTTCAAAAGTGCATTCAATGACACCACGCCAACATTAGAGCAAGTGAGCGAAGCACTCAGAGATACACCCAGAGATGCGTTCGACTTCAATATTCCTGCGATTTCATCAGACCTCATTGAATCCGCAATCCAGAAGCTGAAACTTTCAAACGTGGCTGGCCCTGACGGAATTCCGTCATGTGTACTAAAGAGTTGCTCTGCAGTGCTTACGATTCCTATTTTGAAGCTTTTTAATATCTCGTTACGCCACGGAAAATATCCAACACGTTGGAAATCTTCACTCATGTTCCCAATTTTCAAGAAAGGAGATAAACAAGATGTCGAAAATTATCGAGGAATCACATCACTTTGTGCCTGCTCATAAGTCTTCGAGATTATCGTCAACGACTTGTTATTTGCTAGTTGCAGACACTACATCTCTCCTAAACAACATGGATTTCATCCCAGAAGATTGATCTCAACCAATCTCGCACCTTTCGTTTCCTCGTGTCTCCGGAATATGGAAACTGGATCTCAAGTCGACGTTGTTTACACGGATCTCAAGGCTGCTTTCGACCGGGTCGACCATGCTGTACTTTTGGCAAAGTTAGACATACTTGGCGTGTCAAATAACTCAGTTTATTGGTTTAAATCGTACCTAACGGACAGGGTACTCTGTGTGTAGATCGGCTCAACTCAATCGAACTACTTTGCGAATATGCCGGGCGTACCTCAAGGCAGCAACTTGGGACCACTGCTGTTCTCCATTTTCATCAACGAGGTTGGACTGATACTTTCACCTAACTGCACGTCGTTCTATGCTGACGATGTGAAAATGTATGTGGTTGTGCGATGCTTCGCTGATTGCTTACGACTACAGCACTTGATCAATAGCTTTGAAGAGTGGTATTCCAGGAATTTCCTGACACTGAGTGTTAACAAATACTTCAATATCACATTCCATCGAAAATTGAACCCAATTGCATTTGATTACATAATAAACAACCAGCCTCTGCTAAAAGTTGATACTGTTCGTGACTTTGGAGTCACGCTTGGTTTGACATTTAGACAACACTACACAGATATGATTACCAAAGCAAACAGACAGCTCGGTTTCCATTTTAAGATCTCCGACGAGTTTCATGATCCCACCTGTCTGAAAGCATTGTTCTGCTCTCTCGAGCGTTCTATCCTGGAATTTGGAGCCTTGGTGTGGTGCCCCTATCAAATAATCTGGATTGCGAGGATTGAAGCTGTTCAAAGAAAATTTGTTCGTTATGCTCTACGTCATCTGCCGTGGAATGAACCTTCCATCGTACCAGGATCATTGCTCACTCTTGGGTATTGAAACATTGGAGCATAGGCGTACAGTCATGCAAGCAGTTTTCGCAGCAAAAGTGCAACTAGGTGAAACCGACTCTCCAGGAATTCTGGCCGAACTGTTCTTCTACGTTCCTGAACGAGTTCTGCGAACAAGAAATTTTCTGCAGCTCGGAACTCGTGCTGCAAACTACGGCCAACACGATCCAATTCGATTCACGTCATCGCGCTTCAATGAACTCTACGCTCTGTTTGACTGTTCCGCTGAGACCTTCCGTCATCGGATTCAGCGTAGTTGGATGGACGAGCCGCTAGTTCAGAAATTGCTGGCATATAATACGTACTGGCATTAACGGCAGACATGACGACTGATTCCATCACGACAGATTATTTTTAAGTTTATCTGACAAGTTTTGTGTGTGTACTAGAATTAATTCTAGTTTTGCTTGCTTTGTATTCCTTCTATTTATGTTGATTTATGTAGTGTACGATTTAGTAATAGGGTTTTACGCCACATGGCTTTTCCCATTCCAATAAGATGTTAGTCAGTTGGAATTATATCAATAAATAAATAAATAAGGGCGAAGGCGCGGTGTTCTGCCGGATCTGGCGTCGGCCCACTACACGAAGCGATCGTTGGAGGAGATAGAGTGGCTGAATATCTATGTGGTACCCAAGTCGGCGACCCGCCCAACGTCCCCCAGCTGCGTCCCATTGAAAATTTCTGGGCCAACCTGAAGCATAAGAACGACTCCAACAGTTTTGTCGCGAAAACTGAGGAGGAATTGATAAATTAAACGAAGAAAGAACTCAAAAACTTGCCTACACGGTTGTTTTCGTCCGTCATGACAAATGTTCCGGTTAACTGCCAAAAGGCCGCTTGCAAGGGCGTTCATTTTTTTTTTGCAAGTATGCTTAAATAATAACCTTCCATGGGAAATTTATCAAAAGCAATTATCTGTCTTAGCTTTATTTTATCACCATCCGAAAATAAAGTCATTTTTTTTAATGCCAACGTTAAAGCGACTTCAGGCAGTACATATCCTTAATTTTTTTTTTTGACAAAATGGAACATGACGCCTAACTGCGATGATGATGCCTTAGATACGACGCAAGCTACATGAACTTTGAAGCTCACTTTAGATTCAATGAGAAATCCTTAACCGCCATTTCGTACTGCAGCTCAAATCCTGCCAGAGCATAACCGAATTTGTAGAGTTCATGTTTACGACCAAATGAAATCACTGAGCACTTGAACACATTCAATTTTATCCAATTGGTCATAAGAGCAAGCTATTTAACATGAGGATGCCCCAATAAGCGGGAAGAAGAGCCCGCCCTCTATTAATAAACTGTCAGCAATGAGGAGCTAGCATTCCCACTCTCCCTATCTAGAATGCTTCAATCGGGTGCCCTGATGGTCTTTCCTATTCCCCTGAAATATTTAAATGATAGTGTATATATTTATGTAAAGGGTGTACGGAATCGAATTTCGACACACACAAACATTCGGCAAACTTCGCCCGTTCAACCAATAATCTTCAAACTTTCAGGAAATAAAACATGTTATAAATATTATTCCATGTTTATTTTATTCAACTTCAATTCCATATCCAAATGCACGAACCTTCTTCTGTACACTACTCATAAGGTCCTGTACAACATTTGGACCAACTTTTTTTTGCGTGGCAATCCATTTTTTCTTCATATCTTCCTCCGATTTCACTTCCTTAGGATGCTTCCGAAGTGCCTGCTTCATGATGGCCCAGTACTTTTCAATTGGCCGCAGTTCCGGTGCGTTCGGGGGGTTGAGATGCTTCGGCACGAAATTGACCTCCTTAGCCTTGTACCACTCCAAAACCTCTTTCGAGTAATGGCACGAGGCTAAATCCGGCCAGAAAATCGTAGGACCATCGAGTGACCTCAGAAGAGGAAGTAGACGCTTTTGGAGGCATTCCTTTAGGTACACCTGCCCATTGACCGTTCCAGTTGTCACGAATGGGGTGCTCCGCTTTCCACACGAGCAAATTGCTTGCCAAATCATATATTTTTTGGCAAACTTTGACATCTTCTGCTTTCGAACGTCCTCAGGGACATCAAATTTATGATGAGCAGTGAAAAACTGGAGCCCCGGAAGCTGCCGGAGGTCTGCTTTTACATACGTCTCATCATCCATAACGAGGCAATGTGGTTTCGTCAACATCTGGGTGTAGAGCTTCCGTGCTCGTGGTTTTCCTACCGTGTTTGTTCTGCAGTTCGTTCGCGTTTAGGTCCTTGTGCACTGAAAGTTTCTAGTTGAGATTCGGCTTCTTCGCCACATCTCGAACTGAACTGTTGGGATTCTTCTTGAAAGCTTGAACTTCCGCTTGGATCCTTAACACTATACGGATATCCATTTTTGCCACTTTTTCTTTTCCGATCGATGGTCAAACGTTCGTGGTACCGATTTAAAACACGAGACACCGTAGAATGTACCATTCCCAGCTTCCTGCTGATGGCACGATGAAATAGATCCGGATTTTCGAGGTACGTGACGCAAAATTTCTTTGCGCCGCTGCAATTTTTCCGACTCCTTCTTCGCAACGATTGCACAGCTGCAAGTAAAACTTACACAGCGTAAACAAATACACATTGAAATAATTCCACCCACAATTTAAATAGAATATACCAAACGGGTAATAAGTTATCGCAATTAAACAGTGGTGCAATTTGATTCCGTACAACCTATAAATGAAAAATGCTACAGTCAGTTGATCCTGAAATGCAAAAAATGTTATACACTTCCGTTTCATTTTAACTCAATTTTTGAGTACAATTCTATACTTTTTTTCATCTCTTGTTCTTGCGCCGTCTCAGATATGAACTAAAACGTCTGCAGCAGACGTGTACGGTTTAAAGAGACGTTAATAGAATGAATGAATCTTTAGCTCTTGCACGGAGTTGTACTCAATTTTCGTAAAAAGTGGTTCTGACACAAAAATTTAGGTGGATCCACTATTTGACTGAAAAGTGAGTAAAATGTCCGTGAGGAAAAGAGAAGGAATGGTGTACTCAAAACAATTGATACGGGAGTGTAAAATGTTTAAGTGTAGAGTTCTTGTGGTGCCGCGCTTGATCACGTTTTCGTTCCTTTTCGGTGACAGCAGCCTCACCAAAATCTTGATTTGGGGTATCCTGAAAAACTTTTTTAGTTCTATTGAAATTTTACAAAACTAACATTTTATACATTTTAATTTTACTGTTACTATGGATCACTGTTTGCTACTTAATGCTGATTTTATAACAACAATCGCACTTATTTTTGCTGGCCTAATAGTTATTGCTCTGAGTTAGAGTACAATAGTAACAATGAACAAGAAAACAATAAGTAATGTTTAAATCATCTATGAAGTAAAATCAATAAAACAATATTATCAAATACAATGATATTGTGAGTTATGATAAAGTAATGACAAAGATTGAACTGTAAAATAAGACACTAGCCAAATGGCACACAGCGCTGTATGAATCAGATCAGCTCAGATTTGTTAAAATGTCCATTTGCAAACCGGAAATGAAAAATACATTCAGTAATAAGTGCAAAAGCTTACCACAGATTCCGTTGCGGCTTCTTGTATTCAATGCACTAGATACTTAAAATCATATGAGGAGAAGAAAGGATCAAAATGAAAATTGACATATTAGACATAATTATTGAAATTATACATAACCTATTAGGTAAAAATTATATATTTTTTATGTTAATATATAAATCATGAAAACACAAGTAATGATAGAAATGGTACATCGTTAGGACGCGAAAGAAGTTATTGCTACAGCTTTATAATATAAGTAAGTCCGAAAGCTGAGTCAAGCTCCAAACACAATGTCTAAATGATTAACAAACCGCTTCAATTCCCCAATCCCAATTACATCCTCATTATCTATTGTCAACCCGGTAGAGCTTGGCCTCATTGTCAAACAATTCAAATGTTTAGTACATTTCAATTTGTGCCGTTTCATTCGCTGTGAAAGAACAATTCCTACAATTTCAAACCCAATTAACATTGATCAATCGAACGATGCTGCTTGCGTCAAGCAGATTAAATTCAGAGATAATACTCCAGCGGCACATGACATCAAGGCACCGTACCTTTCGCTCGATTTGCTTCTCCATTGAAATGGAATCAACTCAAAATACCGAATAGATTGCCCAGTAAACTCTTGGCCCTGAGCTCCATCTCCGGCAAATCCACTTTGAATTTAATTGTTTTCCTTTCAGCCGCGCTATAAATCCTGCAGTGGATTGTGTTTTCCTCGTCTCGTCTGTAGTTCCAGTACCTTCTTAGCATACATCCTGCGAGTTGGGAGAGAGAGAGTGAGACACACATGAACAGTTCCACATACGCTGAGAGGCAAAACAATGCCAATATGAGGAGGAAAAGGATAATAGGGAATTGCATCTCATGTGGATAAAAATAGCACGAAAGGGCCAGCGCAGAATGCGAGCAATCCTGTACGAGTGTTCCTCTGTGTTATTGTCTGAGTGCTATTTCAAGGACCAATGAATTTTGCTAGCGCTAAGCTGCTAGAAGAAAATACTTGCGGCCTTTTTTCTGCGAGACAGGACAGGACAATAGGGACAAAAGACGGTTACAGTTAATTTGACGGATTCAATTACATGTTGGACAATTGACTACTTCCTAAAGTTTTTTCATTACATAAAATAACTAAGAGAATTCACTGTTTCGGTCTATGAGTCTAGAGATGATAATATTTTATTATGCATAAAGACTGTGTTCGATGAAATTTGGACACACGCAATTGTTCGTATTTTTTTAGAGTGTGGGTAAAAATTATTGAAATTTTAACTGAATGTATTTCATCGTGTTGTGTCAATTGTGTAATGAGTTTCGTGAAAATCGGTCGAGTGATTTCAGTGATGGCTTCGAATGAAGAAATAGTGCGCCAACAAATTTTGGACACTCACTTCGAAAACCCAAACGCTTCTCATCGATGGATCGGAAAACAGCTCGGAATCGCACATTCAACCGTATCTCATGTGATCAAAACGTTCAAGGACCGTAAGACAACCAAGCGGAAAAAGTGTTAGTGGCAAAAAACGTGGCACATCAAATCCGGAGAAGGCCAGGATGGTATTGAACCAATTTAAGCGTCATCCCAACATATCGATCAGGGATGTTGCGAAAAAGGCGAAAGTTTCAGTTCGTTTTGTGCAGAAAACAATGAAACGTTCTGGATTACATGTGTACAAGGTCCAGAAGGCACCGAACCGAAGCGATAAACAGAACTCGGTGGCCAAAACTCGTGCAAGAAAACTGTACAGGGAGTGGCTCACAAAACCGTTCTGCATTGTGATGGACGATGAGACCAACATTAAAGCCGACACCAAACAAATGCCAGGACAGGAACACTACGTCGCCACCTCTAAGCTGGCCGTTCCGGAGAGTGTACGGAAGAAGAAACTGTCGAAATTCCTTGTCTGGCAAGCGATCTGCGGATGTGGCAAAATGAGTCAGTTCTTCATCACCTCTGGGACCGTCAACGGACAAATCTACAAGGACGAATAAAACGACTTCTGCCCTTCTTGAGATCTCACGATGGCCCGACACTGTTTTGGACGGATTTGGCCTCTTGCCACTATGCTCGGCCCGTCTTAGACTGGTACAAAGATAATAATGTAGTTTTTGTACCAAAAGACGTCAACCATCCAAACACTCCGGAACTTCACCCAATTGAAAAATGTTGGGCAATCATGAAAGCAAAGCTCGTTAAAACTCCAAAACTGATAGAAAATGAACTTGAACTAAAGAAAGTGTGGTTAAAAGTAAGTAAGCAAGTCGGTCCTATCATTGCCCAATATTTGATGACAGGGGTCAAGGCAGAAGGTGCAGGCATTTAGGTTGAGGAAGAGGTTCAATAAACTCAATGATGCAAAACTTAACCATTTAGTAGTACTTTATTTCCAGAAAGTTTTTAAAGAATCGGGTTCAAGGAAAATTTTTGGTGACCTATTTTGTGTGTCCAAATTTCATCGAATACAGTCTTTACTTGTAATTATCCTTGCGGTGCGATGTGTTCGCTAGAAGCACAGAGAACAGACGTCCAAGCTCAAGCGACCGCTTGTGATCATAAACGGAACTGTCGAATCAAATTAGTATGGAATGTTTTATGGAGTGGCGCTAGTGTTTCAATTTTGACAATTACGTCATCAATGTTGGTAAACAAAATGATGGTCAAAGGATGAAATGGGATGAAAATATGAATACTATTTGTACACAAATCAGCAATCAGCAATCATTGCAAAACAAACCAACCGGGTTTACCAAAAACAATGATTTGTTAATATCAAAGTTAATTACATTACAGGGTGTGGCAGAAAATAATGCGAAAATGTTCAAACTTGAGTATTAGGTTCATTCGTGTAGCTAGTGACTAATTTCTGTCGAAAGTGTATTTGTTTATGTTTACTTTCAATTGCTGCATCCAAACATTCTATTTGTTTTATTGCAAATTTGTCAAAATGTTCGCAAAAGAAGTGATCACCAGTTTGTTGCTCGCCCAGAAGAAGCCAAAAGAGATTGCCAAGGTGGTAGGGTGCCATTTGGCAACAGTTTACCGCATAAAAAGTTCCTGCAGTATGGTCATAAGCAGCGGAAGCAACGGAGAATCATCAAAGAAGAACTGCATGCATCTTCCAGAGCCAGAGTGAAACGCCACTTGATTACGGACCGGGTCAAGGAACTACGAGTGACTCGTTCCAAGAGATTGCTTTCCTTGTTGAAGAAAGAAAAAATGATAATCCTGTTCTCCGACGAAAAGCTTTTCAGCATCGATGCTGTGGTCAACAGCCGCACGGACCGGTTCATTTCACCGCAGAAAATGGAGAACGTTCCGGAAAAAAGTGAAATTCAAATGTCAATCTAATCATCCGGCTGGTGTCAGGATGTTTGGCTTGGTGGCGTCCAACGGTTTGAAAATGCCGCCTGTTTTCATTGATGCTGGAGTTAAAATCAATACCAAAGTGTATATCGGTTTTTTAATATGTATCAACATCGACTCGTGCGCCCAACAAAGGCCCGTCTTTCGAGGTAGTCAAACGGAGGAGTGAAGATCGCATGGAATTTGTGCGAGTTTTTCACCCGACGGTCGCCAATAATCCGTCGGAATTCCAATCAACGTCAAAATCCTCTGTGGAAACGATACCGAGAGCGCGGTTGCAGTGATCCGTTGTCAAGTGTCGGACACCGAACCGGACCTCACCCCAAAATATAGTAGCCTCTCTTAACCCCGCCCGGTCATAGCGGAAAGGTACGCGAAGCCGGGTCGCCTTGGAAAGGGGACCCCTATATTGAAGGAGAAGGTCAATTCCGGACGCTCTCGACGAAACCGAAACCGGAACTCATTCGTCCAGCCGCCACTCCCTCCGCAACTTTAGTTTCGGCCATACTGCGCGCGGGTCATCATCCATCGCTGATTTGCAGCCCAGGGGCGTCGTTAGCTCGGCCGCCATGGTCACCTCGTCGCCATCTCATCGAGACTCATCCACCGGCAGCCATCATCAGTGAATCACCGTGGAACAAAAACCTGCGTCGTTCATTTTTCATGGCCATGATTTAACCCGTACACCCACACATACACTTACACGAGAGGTCCAATACGAATGAATATAAAATATAGTGCAGTTAAAGTTTGATGTTTGGTATTTTTTTTAGTTGAAACCACGCGATAATAAAGCTCACATTACACTAAGTTTCCGTTTTCCGTTTTCTCTGCTCTATTGAGTAAGCATTCCTTCGGGCTTTTTCCGTTATTTTTTGGATAGTGCCCTAGTAGCACACTTGTTGCCATTTGGTTGAGCTAACATAAATATGACTTGCTAAGTTATAATCACGTTACTACAACTAATTATGACCGTAGTGTGCTACTTGGGTGGGTAAGTCAGAGTGCGTCGAATAACAAGTTACGAGTACGGTCGTCTGTAGCAGAACAAAAGAATTTGGCGTTTTCCGAAGTATTACTTTAGTTTGTAACCACCGTTCAAGAGGTCCCCTGAGGTAGTCTCAATTTGTCGGGCAAACCAAACACGACCAGTGGTCTCTCTAACGAGAGTGGCGCTAAAGCCACTGTGTTTTAACTAACCTCGAGTTGTTCCGCGAACGGTTACACCTTGTACACATGTAATCCAGAACGTTTCATTGTTTTCTGCACAAAACAAACTGAAACTTTTGCCTTTTTCGCAACATTGCTGATCGAAATGTTGGAATAACGAACTGCCACCCTATGAAAACAGAATTAATTGTTAGATGATCGTTACAAAAGAATAGTATGTATCTGGCCCCGGTAAAAAACATTAAGGTAAAATTAATGGAGGAGGCGAAACGATACGAAAAAAAAATATTGGGGGGCAAAAAGTACTTCGCCTCCCCTAAGTTGACGCCTATGGCTGCCATGAAACTGGTCCAATGGCCACAGCTATCAAACATCATTCTCTAAATCATATGCGTATTAAATTTTATGGTGAATATTTTCACGATAAAAGCTGAAAATTAAAGCGCCCTGGAAATTATGCGGGTTTACAACAACAAGAACAAAATTGAAACAAATATATTCGATTAATTAATCATAAATTTCCTGAAAATTGTTGGAATTCAATCAGGTTATCTAAAAAAATGCCGAAATTGATATCCGATCTACAGTACATTTGCATTACATGTAATATTTGGTGTATATTTCCAAATTACAATGGTTTCTTGTATATCAATATGGCAATTGAAAGAAATCACACTTTTACCAAAAAGCCAATTTATCTTCGCAATGGCTACTATAAAATTATTTGGTCATTTGATGATGTCTTCCAATGCCAATTTGTCATTTGATGCAATTATTGGGGGCAAAATGGTTACAAAATGCTTTTTAAACTGGCCATAATAAGATAATATGATTGAGTTCTAAAACGGCATTTGAAAACAGGATTTTACGAGTTCATAAAGTCAAGATAAAACCTTCGATAGGAGTTACAGGAATTTTAGAACACAAGGTTTCATGATCATTGTAAAGAGGCTGCGTAGGTTCTCATAAACCTGACTAAAATACGAAACCTCTTGGCACCATAATAAACCCAAATAGATTTCCAATGGCTTTTATAAAACTTTGATAACATTTAATAAAGCTGGGTGATTTTGGCAACGTTACTTGGGACGAGTAGTGGTAAGCGTAAGACTAGATTTTCAGTTTCATTTTTGTACAGATAGGTATGTTCAAATAGAGTTTACCAATCTATCTGTATCCACATTAATCCGGACACCTTCAAATCATTGTAACTTTTGAAATATTGAACGTAGGAATGAAAAATTTCACTGTGGTATAGCTGAGAGTCTATGATGAAAAAGACTTTGATTGATGTTTACATTTCATGTTTAGTATTCAAGATGGCGACGAAAGAAAAACAAGTGCGCGAGCGAATTTTGTACGGGCGTACGGCAAATCCTGACTTGTCAATACGGGCAGCCTTATTCTGCGTGGCGGGTGAGTCGACACGACTCGCTCTCACATACGAGGTGACCATTGTCGCCTCGTGTGAGGTGACTCTCCATTTGATTTGCACGGAGAGTCACCTCACACGAGGCGACAATTGTCACCTCGTATGTGAGAGCGAGTTGTGTCGACTCACCCACCACACAGAATAAGGCTGGGGACCTTGCAAAAACATTGGATTTGCCTAAATTCACTGTTCACGATGTGATCAAATCATTTTCGGAACGTTTGACGGTGCAAAGGAAACCGAGAAGTGACAAAAACATTGAACGCGCTGATCCTGTCATGGACCGAAAGTGGTGGAATTTTTGAGTTCCTTGAATTGTTTTTGCATTACTATATTGATTATTTAGCTGCAAAGACATATTTTCGTATTCTTCTGTAGTAGAATAACAAAATGACAACTTTGTAAGTTCTTCTTCTTTTCGTTTGTTTGCCCAATTAAACAACTCTCTTGCAGTCTTTATCGGGTGTTCGCGTTCTTTGGCTAAACTTGCTACTGGTAGCCATGCGTTTTATCGTACTGCCAATAGCATCGCATGGACCTTTTCCGTGCGATGTTTGCGAAGAAAATGCCATTCAGCGTCAATACCATACTTTGACTTAAATTTACAAAGGCTAGAAAAGTTTTTTCGGTTTTTATACTGTGAAGCAGCACCATCTGACATAAAATAATTTTTTTTTATGTTTTTATTTTGTTTCATTACTCAAAGCATTTCCAGAGCTTGAACCTTGAGATAAATCAAATACATTATCTCTTTCCTTTCTTGCATCTGATGCCATATTTCTACTGGTTTCAAATTCGTCTACATTTTTTTGTACTGACCATGATTTTGGTAACAATGATAAAATTGATAGTTTTTCTTGTCTTGTGGCTGAATTTAAAAATTTAATTTTCATATTTTCTATGACTTCATCAAACTCGTTTGCTTTTTCTGTTTTAGCGTCTAATTTAAAAAGATTTCTTCGTACAGCTTCGACGATTTCAGCGCACTTTTTTTCAGGATGGTGAACATTTTTAACCTTACCTAAATCTATAGGCGAAACACGAATAGCTGCTATTCCTCGGTTGAATATTTCGACGTCTACAGGCATCGTGAAGTCTTCATTTGATTGAATTGTGCTTAGCATTGACGCTGATGATATCGTGACCAAACTTTCATAGCTTTAGAATCAGGTCATCAGGTATGGTCCTGAACCCCAGCTACGCTTGTTCTTCGTTTTGGTGAGGTGAGCTCTGAAAATCCTTGGTGTTCAGTGTGGATACCTTGGAAAATCCAATTGAGAGATATCGCAGCTCTTTCGAACACTGAATGTCTTTGAATGGGCGAATACATCTTATTTTACTCATTTTGTAATTTGTAACATAGAAAATATTTTCCAATTGTTAGTTTTGTACGAAAATATCACAAAACATATAATTAAAATGTGTATTTAAAACTTACCTTTGCACCAAAACGTGTTACACTTTCCTTTACAATTATTATGTTATCAAAAACACAGGATTATGAGCTGGAATTACTACACAGAGACAAATTTTATAGTCAATTTTACCGTGATTGGGGGTTAGGATGACTATTGCAGTATAGTGCTTTTGAACCGACTATGATCGTGTTCAAAACGACCATTAAAAATAGTTGATACAACATTTGCCATAATGTCGGAATAGTCCTTGTTACCATGATCATAGTCAAGAATACCATGAAGTGGTGAATGCGACCATTTTCATGGTTATTGTAACCATTATATGCGATAGTCATCTTGACCATGATTTAATTGTCGGTATAACGATAGAATTTTTTTCAGAGTATAATCACTATGCTACTAGCAACCTTTCTGCATTTACTGTTTGGTAGATACTGGATGAATTCAGAACCGAGTCAGACATTATTATACAGCTCACGGGTAGAAATCATAGAATACTGGGTAAAGACTGTTCGGAAGATAGGTGGAGTTGAACGCTCAGGTATCGTCGAACCTTCAGATACGAGTTTGGAGAGTTGGAGCGAGGTAGATTTGCTGGCATAGGTATATTGTTGTTGAAGAAGATTGTAAATTGTATATACCTGGAATGAATAAAGAGTGCGGCGGTTGTTGATTGAGGGTATCAGTCGGCAGCCGTCTGGTTTGATGGAAAGGTGACTAAGACTGCGTCTTTTTGTTTATTATTAAGAAACGGTCATCGACGGAGCTAGCCTCGTTATGGCCAGCGTGGCCATGGTGGACTAGTTCCAACAAAGACCTTGTTTACAATCACCAACTGTACGTAGTACAGCTAACTGGTATCTAATTACCTGTATCTAATACTTGTTAGCACGTTGTCAGCACAACGCACCAAAAATCACTTGAAGAAATCATTGTTCCTGATAGTGGGATTTTGTAACTTGTTTTTCAAAATACTTTTAAGGCAGAGAATTTCACTCGAATCTTTGAGCTGTCAGTGTCATTTTAACTCAAAATTTTCCAATATTTTTGAAAAAAATACTTATGAAACTGAAAAAACACGGAATACATACGAAAAGGGCCAAAACTTATTAAGTTATCAAAAAAATCAATATTAATTCAGTAATATCTTCTAAACGGTGCATCTAAGAAAAATGTTACCCAAGTACTTTTTGCTTGCAAATTTGATGTACTTTCATAAAATTAGGGTGACAAACTTTTTTGACTTTTCTTAATAGCTTTTTTGAAAATTGTAATTTAAAAAAAACATTTTTTTTCATTGTAACCTATTTTTCTCCAGAACAACCCACTGTGCACTAGATAGCATTTTCAGTCAGCTATATCATAAGGATAATTCAAAAATGTAACTTTTAAGGATAAATCTATATTTTAGTTCAAAACACAAAAACCAAACTTTTTTTAGCGTGCATATTTTCTCCATATAGCACCAACAATTGTCTAAAACTTCGCCCAAGACACCAAACCAATCGGACAAACCGTTTCCGAGATACAATTTTTTGAAGATATCATGTGCATTTTTCATAGGCCCTTCTCATAAGTAAGGCTAGATTCAAAATGGCGAACCAAGTATGCAAAACGGCGTTTTTCTTCCTCAAAAACTTGTATGCAAGGTTTCATGCAAATAAAAAAATACAAAAAATAAAAACTGGAAAAATTTCCCACTTGTTCGTGGAATCGCTCTTCTACGATTTCTGAAGAGTCTGTACAAACCCTAATGGACGGAGTTAAGCGCAAAGTTCGAAAATTTTATGCAAATACCGAATAACTATGTTTTGTCTTCACGCATTTTTAAAACACATCCCATGAATCTGAAATAAACAACTACGACGGAAATTTAATGCGAAATTTTTGTTTTATTCATGTTTAGAGGTGTCCGGATTATTGCGGATACAGAGCTTACATACAATCATTGATTTCAAAAAATAACTACGAAGTCTTCAACGATTTGAAATAACTTGAGTAACTCTAATCTAAAAACCTCATTAACTTAAAGGCAACATGTTTTAGCCTAACCCAAGACTAAATGTAATCCACGATACTTTTCAAACTCAGTAGACGGTCCGCGGAAAACCTAAAACCCTTCTTTTTTATTTTTGCCACACCGCTGCACGTTGGAAAATTCGTCCCGCTTTCGTCATCCGGTGTGGAGGTACCTTCGAACGCATTTGCACCGGTTGTCGTCGTCACAACTGCTTGACAAAAAAAAAAAAGAAAAGAGAAGGAATGTGAGCTCCAACTCGAAAACTGTGTACTTAAAGCCTCACCACAGCTAATCGCTTCATTCTGCACCAATTTTGCGATTTGAAATGGAAATAATTTTTAAGAAACGGCTCTCGCCCCTCGTGGTGGAAGAACAACCGTTCGGACGCTGGGTTGTGTTGTTTCTCGGTGCACTTTCGGTGCACACTTACGAAGTGAAATTATGCTGGCTGAAAAGAAGCGACACGTGGAAAATTTTCCGGTCCGGTCCGATCCAGAACGTTCGACCAGAGGTGAGGCAAAAACGGTCTGGCCAAAGTATATTTAGCGCACAATTTTATGGGCCTCTTGTCTGCAGCGCGTGCATTCACAGGTATTGCACCACGATGAGCCGCCAAATGGTCCACTCCTGGAGGAGAAGGTGCAGCTTAATTGGTTTTTGAAACGGCTTTATGTTGCATGTCGAAGTTTCTGGAAGTCATTTACCAGGGGGACTTCTACTACATATCGCAAATATCGAACGAACGAGGTCAGGTGGATGATTATTGGAAAGTCGTTGAAAGTGTGACCAGCCCGTTTCGGAGTGGGCGCATGGTTCGTTGTTTCGTCGGTTCGGTGCATGGAATGAAATTGAAAATCTAAGCTCTCGTTGATCGTTGTTGTTCAAATCGCCCAAAGTCATCTTCCACCTTCAACATGGGAAATCCCACAAAACCCATCTCCCACCCAGAAAAACAAAAAAACCCGGCACCCAAATACCGACAAATCGAATCATTGATGGAGAATGCCCGCCCCGCAGGAAGACGAAAACGGATTTCGGCTTATTTGGGGGAACCTCCGAAAGTCAATGATTGGCAAATCAATCAAACCTCTATTAGGTCGGCTGTCGGGATGGTCCATCGAGTTTTGCATTCTCTCACGGTCAATCACGTCTCCGGTATTCATTGATATCGCTCTCGTCTCGCAGCCATGATGATTGTTGAATGTGTTGAAGCACTTCCACCCGAAAGGACCGTGACCAACTTGGAACGCATCGATTCTGGACCGTGGCCATTGTGGGGGGAGATTGGGAAACAAAAGCGGAAAACAACGAGAGCGAGAATTTGGGTGGAAGAGGGGGGGGATATTTCCCAACCCAATCCGCCCGCAGCATCCGAGAGGGGGGTGCCGTTTCCTCGTTTGAATAATAGACACAGAAGGTAATGAAAATACACCTTTGCTCTTTTTCTGTTTTTCAATTATCTGAAACGGTTAATATTGGTGATTGATTTTCGGTTCGTTGTTGTTTCCCACTCTGTTGAATGTCTCGATGGACGAATAGAAACAGAAACAAAAACCAGACCGTTTCGAATTGCGAAATAGTAGTAGCGGGTGAATTTGATTTCCAATAAAATGGGAAACAGTAGCTGAACTCGTAATGAAATGAGCTGCCATCGTGGATGATGGTGCGGTTTTGTGATCGATCGTTCGAATTTGACTCTGTTGATGAATGTTTTGATCGAAGGCACAAAGGAATGCTCTATTCATCGGGAGGTGGTTCAATCTATTTGTAAAAGTGCTATTGTTAACGCTATGAAATTTGAGTTGTTATAATGATTCTATTTTCATCAATGATGGCTGTTCGTTTAATTTGCGATGAATTACTTCCAAGAATTTTTTTTAATTATTATAGGCAATGTCAAGCATTCTACTGTACCATGTATCCGTCATACCTGGAAACAACGTAACTCAATATTTTATAAATTTTACCTCGATATAAATTAACTTGTTTTTGTCAGTTGATAAGTGCATCCTTTGTATCCACCGTCGATTTACGCCCCTGAGTGATCAACGCAACCACGCCTACTGTCATGTGAAGGGATTGTCGCGCGTTATTGAAGGTTGCATAAAGTAAACAATCAGAAACAAAGTGAATCATTATTGTAACCTCAAGAAACTACTAGAGCGACTTTCACAAAATAAGTTAAAATATAATCCTAAATCTAATTAAACTTAGTGGTATAATTACTCATCCAAAGGTGAGAATTTACGACAAGAAAAGGTTCAAAAGAGAAGATTCCTTGCCTATGTTTGTGTTTTTTGAATAACTATTTTCTAGGGTATAAGCTTATCACTACCCAAGTAACCAATAAGCAATTTCAAAGCGTCTTTACGGCAGCCTATTAAGCAATTGAGTCACCTTAAATGCAACATAAATACCACTCTTGGCCCAATATACGGCTGGTTTACTTCAATGCTATGATAATGTTTCATTAATGCTATTTTGCATTCGAAATGCTCAATCCAGGTAACAAGCATTTAAGTAGCATTTGAAATCCAACTTTATAACAGATAGCAATCAGGATGCTGATATACTGCTAATATAATGCTTGTAGCATCTGAAATGCAGATTTAGGGTTGATTTACTGTACATGCTAATGCTTATTGGTTACCTGGGTAGTGCAACGAAGTATCTCGTACTGTACATATCATCCCAGTTTTCGACTCATCATTTTGCGACCCTTGACTCTTCTATTACTGCACGATTGTCCCTTGGTAGGAGTCAACTCATCCGTATTTTTTCGAAAATGGGTCGTGGGTCGCATAAAGATGCCAACAAGTGAAAACTTGTTGGTTTATTGTTAATCGATAAAGTGAAAATCGTCCTAAATCTCGAAAATGGAGATTCATTGAGAGACATAAGGAAGAGGTACAAAATCCGGTTTGCGTCCAAAATCTATGCCATTCAATATTTGAAGCACAACATTCTCAACAAATTTGGTCACTCAGGTAGAATAGCATCCCGAATAGAAAATTACCATTAGCTGTATGATCATTATTATACATTTTCCATTCATGTTGTAATCACCATTATACGTATCATCCGTGTTTAATGCTGGTGTAATGTAAGAAACCATTCAAACTTTAAACAACCATAAATAGCGTATTCTATATATGATAATGATTTCATAAACAAGAAATTAACAGTGCCGTATAGCATATTCCTTGCTCATTCATTGTATGATATAATGAAGGAAAGGGATGAATTATGGTCACGATGAACAAAAAAACAGGAAACTGTTTTAACAATACATAATTTTTAGTTTATTTTCACAAAATGTATGACTCTTGTTATATTACTGATCATTATAATATGTATTTGTAAGGGAGCGGTTTTATCAGTCTACATGTAGGGTATGTTGCAATTTAATTAAGTAGATTTTACTTTCTATCTGAATTTTAATCCAGTTGTGAAGAGTATTGTTGACTTTAATAATATACCTTTGATTGTCGATTTTTATGGTTTTTGAGTCCACTGATCTCTTATTTTAGTTTTTCTAGTATATGCTAGTTTACTTAAAGTTTCATAAATCAAGGTGTTTTTTTGTTGGATTACCTTTGCTTTGGTTTGCATTTACTATATCCCCTCAATTTCTATACATTTTTGACAACGAAAAGCTTTCAATAAAACAAATGTCAACATCAAAGCTGTGTTTTTATTCACTTGGATTGGGAGGAAAAAAACTGGGAAAAGTATTTTTTATTATTGCATCATGATTGTAGCAGTAATAATCATGATTGAAATTCTCTTATGATATAACTATACTGTAACGATATCTGTTATCTTTTCATATCGTATGTATTATTTGATTATGTTAACGTATATCGTAATGGTTCAATAAATATTTTATGAAACAACCAGAATTGAACGATACCACCTAGAGTAAAACTGCAGAAATAAATACTATTCACAAATTATTTACTGTATAATACATCGGAAATATTGTTCGAGAAAAAGTCATTTTCTGTATGGTAACGATACTTAACAACCAATTTGTGTTATGGTAAGATCCTAATTTATGATTACATATATAATGGATATAATACACTTTATCTTTAGTTTATTATTGTTGGAAGATAACTTGAATAATCATGAAACGATAAATGTTATAATATCTTTAAAATACTTGTTTATTCGGTATAGCATTAACAGTTGCACAAAATCATAGGTGGTGAAAACTAAAACTTTGTTTAGCGAACTATCACTTCCGGATCCGTTTTCAATTGGTAAGAATTCTGAGGGATGATTTTGAATCCTTATATACTTATAATCTCCAAACTCAATCCTGCCCACGTTCTTGCACCTGTGGGTAGTAGGAGACAATGTTAGTCCAACATATACTAAGAGACATGCAGAGGATTCTACGACCCCTCGTATGTGTCACAACTAATAGGGAAAGTGCTATCCCTGGGATACACTCAAGAAGTGTAACGGGGTTAAAAAATGTTGAAACGGACATATATCATAAGTGATTCCCTGAAACGAAAAGTAAGTAAACAAAAGCAACATAAATCAAAATATTGTGGTGACATTTACTTAGCGTAGAGTATAGAATGAGAAATATTCGGGCACCTTTTAGATAATCAAAGTATGAGAGTTAAAACGACGATTGGACCTGCCAAAATATAAATAAAAATTTATAAATAAATAAATAAATAAATAAACAAAGAAATAAAGAAATAAATAAACCAATAAAGAAATTAATAAATATATAAAAAATAAATAAATAAATTAAAAAATAAATGAATGAATACATAAATTTATTAAAAGATAAATAAATAAATATATAAACAAGAAAAAATAACTTTAAATTAGAAGAAAAATTAGTAATCTCCATTTAATTCCAACTACCTCTGCTTATCTTCGACAGATACGCGTATTTCGTCTACAATGTGCAGACTTCTTCAGTGTCTCGTACTAATAACTCGACTGAATTCAGTCGAGTTATTAGAACGAGACACTGAAGAAGTCTGCACATTGTGACGAAATACGCGTATCTGTCGAAGATAAGCAAGGTAGTTGAATTAATGGAGATTACTAATTTTTCTTCTAATTTATAGTTACAAGTATTCCACTAAACAGCTCAAACCCTCTAGAATTCATAATAGAAAAAATAGATAAATAAAAAAGCGATAAATAACTAAATTAATGATTTAATATATAAATAATTATATTAAAAATAAATAGAAAAATAAATATATAGCAATAAATAAATAAACAAACTAATAAATGGATAAATTGCTGAAAAAATAAATAAATAAATAAATAAATTAATATATGGATAATTTTAAAAATAAATAAATGAGTAAATAAATTAATAAATTAAAAACTTAAACAATAAATAACTAAATGAATGAAAAATTTATAACGAAATAAAAAAAAATAATAAATGAATAAATGAATACATGTTTAATTGAGTTAATAACTTAATTGAAAAAAACCATAGTTAAATGATTACTTTAGTTAAATAAAAAAGTTAACAAATATATGAAAATAATAACTAACAAATAAATATATAACTTTATATTTAAACAAATAGATAAGTAATTAAATAAGTAACTTTATCAATAAACAAATAAATCAATTTTAAAATTAATAAAACAACGAAAAAAAATAAACAAATTAATATACACATAAATAAATAAATTGATAAATAAATAAATAAATAAATGAATAATTTAATAAGTTAATAAAAAAATACATTAATACAAAATAAATAAATTTATAAATGAATTAATAAATAAGTAAATGAATACATAAATAAATTTATAAAAAAAATAATAAATAAATAAGTTAATACATATATCAATCGAGCAAATAAAAAAATAATAAATAAAGAAATATTTTAATATGTATGAAAATAATTAAACGAAAAATAAATCAATAAAAACATGAATAATCAAATAAATAATTAAAAAAATTAATTTATTAACCTTAAAAGGAATAACTCAATAAAAATATAAAAATATAGAGAAATAAATATGAATAAAAAAAATTATCACATATATGAATGAATATATGAATAAATAATAATTTGAAAAAAATAAATAGAAAAGTGAATAACAATATAAATATGTGAATGAATTAATAAATTAATATACGAATAAATAGCTGTATCAATAAATTTTAAAAAAAAAACTATTAAAAAATGATATATCAAAATGCAAAATATTAACCAATAAATGCATAAATAAATTTATATATAGATAAATAAATAAATAAATTAATTAATAAATCAAGAAATAAAGGAACAAATAAATAAATAAATCAATAAATAAATAAATAAATAGGTTTATAAGTAAATCAATTCATAACTAAATTATTATATGAATAAATCCATGAATCAATACATTATTAAATAAGTTAATAAATTAATAAATTAAAAATAAATAAATAATTTATTTATTAAAATATATTAATAAAAATACAAAGATAAATATAAAAATATGTTATTATATTTGAATACGGAGAAAAAAAAATAAACGAATGTTTAAATAAATAACTTTATTAATTTCTCAATAAAACAATGAATTAAAAAATAATTAGATAAATAAATAAATAATGCATACATATCTTAGTGCATGAATAAAAAAAATGAATATATAAATAAATCAGTAAATATTAGATAAATACTCACTAATTAAATTCATTAAAAAAGAAATAAATAGCTAAGCATATAAAAAAAATAACTTTATAAATTGTATGTGAAATTTATTTAAAAAAAAATTAAAAATGAAATAATATATAAATAAATAAATTCACAAATAAATTTAATTATAAAAAATTAATATACTGAATAAATAAATAAATATAAACAAAACAAATAAATGTATAACTTGAAAAAATATAGATGAATGTATGAAAAAATAAAAAACAATAAAAAAATAAGTGAATGAATAGAAAACTAAAAGAAAATCATATGAGTATATGCAACAAATAATATTGAAATAAATAAAAAAATATATATATGAATAGAAAACTTAATCAAAATTAAGTGAATATATAAAAATAATAATAATATAAATAAAAAAAAAGATTTTTTAAATAATAAAGAAATAAATAGATAAATGTATAAATTAATGAGTTAATAAATGTATGTATAGTGGGTCTCAGAATTTCGTGAAAATAAGTAGTGTTGTTTCTTATTTTCAAATATCAGAAATGTATTTTATTTTACTTTCCCATTAAGGTGACCATTTCTATGTTAGGGCGGTTTCAAAAATTGTCGAGACTTAAATCAAATTTATAGATTGTTGTTGGGTATCATAAGTTGTCCCAGGGATGCGTAGAGTTGTAATAATAATGCATACGGTATCAAATTGAGTATTAAGAAATTTTCTCATTTTTTCGTGAACAATACGATACTTCATATCGATTTCCATTTGGATTTTGATAAGACGCTATAAGTAAACTATTTACCCATGTGCTATTTATTATAAGGGAGGTCATATTTCAGACTTATAATTAACTAGTTTTCTTGCAATCGTGGAGTTTACCAAGCACAACAACGTTGCAGTTCGTTTATTTGTATTTAATTGTGATGACGTTTATCAAAAGTAAATAATCGGACGTACCGGCGATCCCAGAAGTGACCAAGGTAGCCAATGGTCTTTTCTAGTATGCCAAAATCTTATTTGTGAAAAATCATAAAGATAGAGCTGTCACACGGCATGTTTTGGACCAAAGAAAGATCTGTCCGCATCCAGAACCCTTCAGAGGAAGCTGTTCCAGGAAAATGGCCATATTTTGGCCATTTGAAGGCCGATTTTTGAGTTCAACATATCATTCGCTTGGAAAATGTTACCGTATTTACTAGAATGGGAAATGTTACGGATTTACTAGAGACAAATAACGTCCCCTCCGGAAACCCGAAATATCTCCGGTATCTATGGTCCCGTTAATTTTCCCGTCGAATGCTTCTAAGAGAATTCGAATTGATCAATATTTGGTGAAGTTAGAGCACTCTAAAGTTGACCATATATTTGCCTATCCTAGTTACTTTGTCTACCTCGTATTTCTAGTTCGTATTTGGAAAATCAGAAGCCTGAACAAATAATTCTTCTGTGTTTTGTAAACGATGAACTTCAAAAAGAAATAAATATTAATCATTTATTTAATAAATAATCATGTTTGACCAGTTTATGACCGTTCCACCCTTTAGATGTAAAAGATAATGAAGAATAAGTCAAAGTTGACGTCATATTTCCTAGTATTCCAGTAAAAGATACACAACATCACAGTATCACAGAGTTTAATCACACGATGCACAGAATGTAGAAATTACCAATGAGTGATAAGGGCATATATTATTGATGTTATCTGTAAAATAATAAGTTTTATCCGGACGAGTCCTAATGAAATTGCCCGCGTTTACTAGTGAGAGTTTGAAAACGTTTTTCAGTTATTTATTAAGTTTTGAAAATTGCACAAGTGTCTTGTTAAGGCTCGTGTGAAGCTCAAAAGGAATGTGCATAAGGATAGGACAAGTAATAGTCAAGCAATGTCTTTACTGTCCGAATTACTTGCTTTGTATGCCGCTGAAAACTAAAACTACGGACGGTTTCGTAACGTTAGTAACGCCAGCCCATGTAATGTAAATAGGGTTGGCACTTTACCTTGCGGATTAATATTCCGTTTGAATATTCCGCAAGGAAAACTGACAAACCACTCTGAAGCAGTTGTCAAAATTACTTCGGTAGAAGTGACAAAAATTACTTCAGGTCCTTACTTGCCAGGTGCATACTAGGCTTTAGTTGAAATTTCCATAGCTTTCAAGTAACACCTTTTTCAACCGATTATTCAATGAATAATAGTAGGCCTTTGTCTTTCAATGTTGCATTAAAAAAATAACCCTTCATAATCAAATAAATCGTAAATTGAACGTGAAGCATTGAATGCATACTAAATACACATATATAGGGCCTCCAACCCAGTCAGAAGAGGCCAAACGCAACAAAGAAACACAAATTAAGCCATCTAAGCACGAGTCGCCAAATTCCACCGGCACGTGTTGTGTGGTCCTGCATGATTTGACATGTGTGGTCCGTGGAGTCCCGAAAAATCTAATTGTCAAAACTGTTACCAATCGATTCCGCCCAGCCCAGCCAGCGCTCGAGGACGAAAATGACGATCGAAAGGACCTGTAAGCTACCTTTCCTTGCCCTGTGTTTCGTTTCTTTGTGCTAAGCAGGTCGTTCACAGCATGCATAAATTGTGAGTGAGGCCTTAGAAGTTCCGCATAGGATGAACATTCGGAATGCTAGCATAGAGTCGGTGTGTGTTTGCCAGAAATGATGCAATGCCACTGGCTCTGGAGAAGAAAACAACACGAAACGGAAAATAAGCTCCCAAATCCGAGCATGTTTATTTGTTGACACATGCATATAGATACTGCTTATTTATCTGTGGGTTTTCTCTCGGCTCTCGGCCTCGTTGTTTGTTGCCATTTTCGGATGACTTATTTTCACTTGGCTAAGCCATCCGTACCTTTGGTGAATCCTTTTACTCGAAGCCCTGTTTTGGCAGCATCGGGAAAGTGCTTATCTGATGTCTGTGCTGAATCCTCTTTGAGGCTTTTGGGAATGGGATTAGAAAAGTTAATTATAAACTTTGATGTGCCATTTTTTTCCCCCTTGATTTCTCACCATGAAGAAATTAAATTTTCGAACCGGCACACTTTAACGAGGTTGAAGATGGCGGGAGTGAAAATCATGTGACGAGACGAAACTTATTCTGGTTTGGTTCTGGAAAGCATTAACTGCATAACACTTGCATGTGGCATTGAAAAAAAAGAAAACATTTTTTGACGTTTCTGTTGGTTCGAAAATCAGGTAGATTAGGGCATGATCTGTACCACTAATACGATTAGAAGTTGACTTTCCAATTATTTGTGTAGGTGCAGGAGAAAATATTTAGATTCTCCGAAAAAGATTATTCAAAGCTGACACTGTTAATATAACTGATTGAAATCTTTCGAATTACCCAGAAAACCAAAACGCACGTATATTGAATGTTGTTTTTATGCTATACAAACATATATGTAAGTAAACAAATCGTATAGAATGCAAAAATATGGCTTATACGTGCAAAAGTGGAGGCCGTATACGTGCAAATTTCATTGTTTTCTTAAACGAGTTTATTTGATATCATATGCGATGGAATATGTAATAACCAATTCGATTTGACAAGGTTAGCGATGTATATCCGATTTAGTTCGTGACGGTGAAGACGCGGCTACAAAGCAACATCATGCTTGAGATGGCTGGGTTCGATTCTCGAATCTAATCTAGGACTTTTTCGCTAAGGAAAATTTCTCGTCTCCCTGGGGACATAAGGTATGATTGTACTTGCCACACAATCATACTAATGCAAATATGGTACTTGGAATCGAAAGCTCTTAATTAATAACTGGGGAAGTGCATTTGGAACACTAAGTTGAGAGCAAGAAATAAGTTTGAAACGCTAAGAAGGGAACACACTTTTCAAATCTTGAAGTCTACTTTTTTTTCGGAAAGTTGTTTATATTACGAATATGCTGCTTGATGGCCCAACCTGTTTTTAAATTGTGGTTAAGGCTAACCTTGCGCTGGCCGTTTATTTGAACGCAATTAAATCAATCACCAAAGCAGACATTACTAATTGGTTCAATTTTTTATTCTGTAAAATTCGTACACTCAGCTCTACTTTTTTATAATTAATAACACTCTACACCAGAAGGGTGCATTCATGTCTTACGAAATTCTGATATCGTTAATCTATTTCATGTACAATGTCTCCAGTAATTCTTTTCCCACTCCACTTCATTTCGTCCTTCTCAACTGTTATTCTTTTACTTCTCTACTTCTCCTTTTATTCCTCCGTTGGTTTGCTTCAACTTTTTCTGCTTCTTTTGATTATTCTACTTTTTTTATCTTTGTTATTTTTTGCCTTCTTATTTATTTTTTCTCCTTCTATTTTTCTGCTGATTCTGCTAATCTTCTTCGAATTTTTCCTTCTGTTTTTTACGTCTTCCACTTCTTGTGCTTTGCTCTTCTGCGACTTCTATTTGTTCACTTTGTCCGCTTGGCTTTTCTTCTTTGATTGTGTTAAGTGTCTCTCATTCACGTTGTCTTCTTCTATTTCACTTTTTTGCTTCTTCCGTTGTGCCTCCATAAATTTCCTCTGTTTTTCATTTATTCCTCCATCCGCTTTGGTTTTCTTCTTCTGCTGATTCCGTTACGCTTCTTTTGTTTTACTTCTGCTAAGGTTTCTTTTCTTCGGCTGTTGCTACGGCTACGGCTGCTATTTCCGAACTGTTCTTCTTTAGTTTGTATTCTTCCGTACTTGTTCTCACCAGTGTTTCTTCTTTCGCAACGTGTTTCCAGTTTTCTTCATCGAATTCTGTTTGTCCATTTCTCGTTTTCTTCTACGGCTTCGTCCATTTTCTGGTTTCGCAACAGTTTGGAAAACAGTCTTGTTTACCTTAGAAAGTTCAGCATTCGTGTTATTTCCCAGGGCGTCACGTAGGCTTGTCCCACTGTTATTTTTTGCCTTCCGATAAGAAATTTCCGGCATTCGAGAATTAAATGCCGGACATCCATCGCTGTGCCGCAACATTCACAATTGGGCGGCGTTTCCTTCTTCAACAGGAATGTGTGTGTGTGTTAGACTCGAGTGTCCAATCCTTAAACGTGTAAGAACACGATGGTCGGCCGGGCTCCTGCGTTCCGACCACCTGTTGGTATCTTCCTTTATTTCTCTCAACTTTGACTCCTTAGTATCATATCGATGGCCTGTTCCCTCCTGGCTTCATTGGCTAGTCGATCGGCTTCGGAATTGCCACTGATTTCGGCGTGCCCTGGAATCCAGCAGAATCGAAATCGATATATTACTTCGATCCACGGGTGTCGATATTTTTCCGCCTCCAATTGGCAGCTAGCAAAATCTGGTAGAACAACCAACTCGTTTTTTCTGGTTCGGGATCGTGACAGCCATCTTTATGGCATATGCCTGCGCTCTAATATTCAGGGTATTAGATTGACGAAAAAAACGACTCATTTTGAGGAGTACGATCATCAATATTTTTGGCTGTTTAATGGTTGAATTGCACAGTGTTTTGAATCACCGAAAAATTGAATAATTTCTATCAACGATCAGGTTTAGAGATTTGAAGTTTAATGACAAGGTGCAATCTTTTTTAGTTAATTTTTGTTGTTCTCGGTGTTGTTTTTCGTATTTAAGTGACTTTCAACCTGCGACTGGTTTGTCACGCCTTGGAGACAAGCTGGATCCTTCATATTAAGCCCATCAACACATGAGCCGGGACAAGCGGCATAAATACCCTTCCGAAAATTGAAATCGATAAAATACATATTTTTGTACGAGACGGACAACTCTCTACACAGAAAAAAACCCGCACTCGGATCCGTGAGCGGCAGTCATGAATTCGAGAATTAGCAAAAATACACCGTGAACTGAATCACGTTATCGGGAACAAGTTCACGTTTTTGGGTAAAAATCATAAAAATGTGAACTAGTACACGGTCCGTTTTCATTTTCGTGAACGCTTTTTTTCTGTGTATCTCTCAAACCATGCACGTTATTGTGACTTTTCTAAGCTTTCAGTGTAAATTTTTACCTCAGGTGATTTCTGGAAACCGCACTGCCTCTGAATGTCTTACCTTTCCATTAGCATTGAAACACTTTTTCGGCAAAAGAGGCTATTCATAAACCCAGTAGACTTTTCTGGGCGAGGGGAGGTTTGACTAAAGACAACATTTCAAAAAAATGTATTGAGGAATGTCTACTAGGGGGAGGGGCTGGTCTTAGAACTTCAAAAATAAGTCTACGTGGTTTTCAAACAGGCTCAAAGTAGGTTGGGTAGGTTACAAAAAAAAGTTATATCTAATTAATATCCTAAAATTGATTAAAGCCAAGGAGAAAGATATGATATACACTAAGGTTTTTTTTTTTGCACGGGGGATACGTTCCACTTTTAGTATGGAACCGTGTAAAAAAAAACTAAATAGAGTTCATAAATTCACATGCTTATACATTTTATATTGCTTCGATTTTGGTTGTATGCGTTACCTTTCCATGCAAAGGTCAAAATACAGTTTTTAAAATTTTGAGTACTTACACCAAAAATTCTGATTTTATTGAAAAACTGCTATATGATTACTTTTGGCCCAGAACGTAAAATGTGATTTGAATTTGGTCGATAAGTTGTTCCGTTCTGGTGTTATCGCTGAAAACAACCCGTGTATAAAAAAAAACGTGCTAAAAAAAACCTTAGTGTATAAGTGAAAGTGAGAAAACGTAGCTGTGCGCAGTGACTGATTTAATACTACTTTAATTATTCACATTTTCGTCAAACCATTTTTTAAATCTTCAGCGAAATGGTACAGGGACCGAGTGCCAAAGACAAAGATTTAGAATATTTTCTGACTTAGCATAAACATGAGCATATTGACCATCCATGGTTTGTTACTCGTTGATTGATGGGTCACTTGGTAGCAGTGAATCTTTCTCAATGTGCAATGTGTCCTCATTTATAGGATCAATTATACCACCGGTCACTTCATTGAAGAAAAAATAGAGAAGAGAAGGAATGCTAATTCGATACTCGTCGCTACTAAGGGCCGTATACAGTGCTGATGATAATAAAGTACACACTCAATTTCGTTTCATAAATTTGCCCACAACTTCGTTGTTTCAATAGATAGGTCCTAAATATGTATGAAATTGAACTCTCTTCCAAGCAACGCAGCTTGTATTAAACAAGTTGAAAGTACTGTTAAATGACAAAAACAGGTTATAAATTTAGGTGTATAATACTTTATTTTGTACTTTAATATGACGCAAAAAGCGCAAAAAGTGAAGCCTTACAAAACATAAAATGAAAAAAAAAATATTCGCATACAAAAACATAAAACTGCCAAGCGTGGGATTTGAACACTAGCCCTTGGCGTGATAGGTTTGTACAAGGGGTTTCCAACAAGCTTTGAAGTGACAAATAATCAGAGGTTACTTTTATTTCCTCAAAGTAATCATATAATCGTAGGTAATCACAATAATCAGGAGTAACCGTAAGTAATCATGAGTAATCTTAACTAATTTCAACATAATCCAATTTTTTGGAGTATTTATATGGCTCATGCGAATCGGTATCGGTGCATGCTGATGTATAGCAATTAAACAAAGTTCTTCATTTGGTTAAAACCAGCTACCAGCTGATTTCGAATTTGTTTTTTTTAAATAAATGTTAATTGTTACACTTAATTGCGTTGATTACTGCATGAAATTGTGAGCAATCCTTTATGTCGATATCGTTTTCTGTGTTTAGGAACAAATCATTAATATTAATAATTAACTCCTCGTCTTCAAGGTTGGCTTGTTCATTCACATACGAAGCAGGATGTGATCTTTTAGCACTGATCGTAGTCTTCTTTGGTATTGTAGTTCTGCGCACAGCAGGTCGTATGGTACATTCTGTCAGAGGATTGAATTGAATGCCAACAGCTTTGAGATAAGTCATGGCATCGAATTTGCACCTTTTATCATGTCTACCACTTACAAATCAGTAGGTATCTCTTCAGGAACGTAATAATTTCGATTTATCATGGAATTGCTTTGTGATAACAATATATCTGATAACAATAAGAAGTCGCACCTTTTTACTCTATACAATGACTGAACAACCGAGAAGTTGGCGACTGTTGAATATATTGAACTCATAGACCGCATTTTAATAAAAAAAATGATTCATTTCCACTGAGTATTGAAATATTGTGGTATGAATATTTCGCGGCAATTGCTTTCCTGGCAATGAAGAATTATTTTTGAACAATTCATGCGCGTTTATTTCGTTGCAAAACAGTGAACTGGATGTGATGAAAAAATCTTCAACTCATGACTTGCTTCCTATTACCCATTTATGCCAGAAACGAGCAAAGAATACTGCATACCATATACAAAACACTCTTTCTAGAATTCTTAGTTTAGGCTCTACACGGTAACAAATCCGTTTCTTGTTTCATGAATAAAAAAACATGAAACGAACTCTCATCTTATTTTATGGATTCATGACTATTATTCATGTTCTATTATTGAAACGACAGATGCAAGTCATGAACTTAGGAAGTCTTGTTTTGCCTCCAATCTGAAGTTGTGTAATCAGCTTCTTTAGTCAAGAGTCTTTTCAATAATAACTATAGCGTAGTAAGTAAATCCTCCAAGTACTATTATAGCTCTTCACATCCACACTAGGTTTGAATACTAACGGTAGTTTTTTTTTGTATACATTTAAAGTCGATAAAGTAGATATGCCAAATTCATGAATAAAGTTTTTAGTATCAGGAATGCAGCTCATGGTTTTGATCCTATTTATTCATGGTTTCATTGCGGCCGAAAAATTGGTAATGATATCATGAATATTGTTCATGGTGCATATTCATAACACGAAAACAAAACATCTTCATGAAATAATGACCTGTTTTTCTCGTTCAAAAGAATAAATTATTGAAACTTGAGAAAAATACGGGTTCCTCCAGTTTGTTCAACATGCTGTTTTAAGGCTGCTGTGACTTTTTCTACCATTAATTTCGCAACAATTTCAATATTGATAATTTACCCATCGATAGACAGTATTCTGCGATAGGAAGTGTCTTTATTGGAATACACAGATGACCAACTATAGCGACGGATTTACCTGAGCTATAAAAATAATTAATATATTTTAGATTAGATTTAAATTTAGACAACTGAGCCAGTTTTGGCACGACTCAATTTTTTTTTTTTGGATTGGCCCGTTCCTTTATTGATCTACGTAATTTAAATAGGTAGTGCCAATTGCAAAAAAAAGGTAAGGAGGGCCAAAACTGGTTAATTCATCCTATAGCGACTAAGTTCCTTAACATTCCTCAGAAAATCATTCCCGAGACAACCAGTCACCAGAAAAGCTTGCAATATTACAATGTTAAATATTATATTAAAGGCGACATGTTACTCTTTCGACAGTAACTCTGATTAAATGTTTCTGAGACCTTTACAAACCTTTTCACAGGAATACTTTAAGGAAACATCCCTGAAAATTTTATGATATTTGCAAACACGGTAAAATTCAGCTGTTTATGAATGATGCAATTTTATCCTGGGCACTTTTTAAAACCTATGTTGCATTAATGTTATAACATCAAAATTATAAGCTTTTTTTTATACATTTTTTAACAAAATAACAAGTATTAGTTTATGGTAAAGGTTTTTGCAGCAGGTCCACTGAAATCATATAACCTGCAAAAATTACTAGTATAGAGAAATTCCTAGATATTGAACGTTTTTTATAACGTTTTTTATTTTACGGTTTAGCGATATGGTGTCTTCAGCAAAGTTGTAGATAACTTTAAAACACAGAATATCTCAATCTGCAAATGTCATAGTTATGGAGATAAACAACCTTAATGCTCTCAAAATTCAGTTATATTGAAATATTTTAAAAACTATTGCTTTTCAATGGACACTATGTTCTATAAGTACATGTATTGCATCCTTAAGGGGGGATATACAGTTAGAACGACCGAAAAAATCATTTTTTTATTGCATAAAAAGTCAGTAAATTTCTCGTAGAATACGCTCCTGAAACCTTTTTTTTTTTTCGAAATTAGAACTTCAAGTGTTTCGTTTCATCGTTTTTCGAAGACGCCTTCTTCGCTCGCATACCGATAATTGAAACTTTCAACGTGTTTTTCTCAGAACAGCATTTTTGGAGTTTATGCCGGTGATAACCTGAAAACTAATTATTCGATTGAGATGAAACTTATAGGATGTCTTTATTATAGTATTACCTTCTAGATGAATTTAAAATAATTGTAATATTTTATTATTCAATATGGAAAAATGTGACAAAATGGCGGAAAAATGTGGATTTTTGCAAAAAACTTACGACAAAAATGCAAATTTTATTTTTTAATTTATTTTTTAATTCATCGACTAAATGTTAATGTAGTTAATGTATTTTTTTGGGTTAGCAGGTTTCAAATCTAAACTGCGACCAGGAGAGCCAGCACAAGCAAAATACATCGACTTTTTCAACGCACTCTAACGGCAGCCATTTTGTTGAAAAAAAAATGAAAAAAAATCTTTTTGCTTATAATTGAAAAAAATTGGTTTGAGTTAAAACTTCCCCTTGAATTTTTGTTTTCAAAAATGAGTTTTTTTTCTCGTTCTAACTGTATAACCCCCCTTAAACATAACAAGATTTCAATGTAATCTATTTTATAAGACGAGTTAATGATATGTTATGTAAACAAATAGTCACAGTTCGAGCACTGACAGACTAAACCCCGAAAAAAATCGGAAATGGATAAGATGAACGTTCAATTAAAATTGTTTCTAAAATACACTTAAGCATTTGTCTCTTTTAGTTTCATCCTTGATTATTTTACATTTCAAAAAACGTGAACCGTGGTTCAATGATAGTGCGTGGGTGTGAAAATGTACATCAGAGCAGTGCGTGGTTTGCAATTGACACCGATGCTATTTATGTGCTAGAGATTTTTACATCAAACTGTTCTGAATTATTCAAGGCACTACCAGCACTCATTTCCAACGAGCACTGATCAAGTCTGGTCCTCGTGGCACCGATTCACGCGTACCCCAAAGGAAGCTAATTTGGTAAAGGTGATCAACTCGCTTATTTTTTACCAAAACCAAATGATCGACAGCTCATTATTCGTGGATTTTTATGTCCGTGGTCAGTTCAATCCGAAATCGAATCACTGACCGTCTTGATCTTCAGTGGCCAACGGAATGTCCTCTGGAGAAACCTGTAATATGGATTATTTAGTTTTTGTACCAAAATCATCGTTTCAACGGCTCAATCTTTGTGATTTTTCATGGTCATGATTTGGTTTTTTAAAAAATAAACTATTTACCACCCTGGTCATCGGTGGCCCTAAAAATGTCCTCCGGAGAAACCCGTATTAGAGAACAAATCAAATTGCATATCAAAACTATCACTTCGACGGCTTCATGATTTTCCATGGTCATTACTATGTTATCACTAAAATGGGTCACTAACCATCCTAGTCCTCAAGGGCCACCGAATTGTCCCTAGAATTAACACCAAAACCTAGCGTTTGATAGCTCAATCTTCGTGATTCTTAATGGTACAGATTATTTAAGCTCGAAAATAAGTTATTGACTAACCGATTCTTCAGTGGCCACCTGAGTGTCCACCGGAGAAACTCGTTTAATAGGAAAATTCAATTTTGATTCCAATGTCATTAGTTTGACGGCTCAATCTTCGTGATTTTATGCTTATTATTCTATTATCACTGAAATGGATCACAAAGCACTATAGATCTTTTTGATCCTCGGAATATCCCTGTAAAACCCTGGAATATCCCCGTAAATTATGGGACTATTAATTTATTACACCTAAGCCTTGCATTCGATACGTCAATTTTCATTCACTCTGGTTTTCAATGGCTATTAAAATTCCGAAGTTTTAATTTTTTTACATTAAAAAATATGACCTACTTTAGCAAACGGACTTTTCACTTGAAAACAGTTTTTGTCCAATTAAATGATTATTAGTTTTCATGATTATTATTGTAAATGATTATTATTTTGAACATTTTGGGACACATTGGGCCCTCAGTGACACTGTCCACTGCCAAGAATATAAACAAAACATTCCCAAGCATCGTTTGTGGCCAGCTGTATGTTTTTTTTTTTTTCATGCAGACCTGAGTGTTAAATCAACACTTAAAGATTGAACCCTGCTGTTTATGTGAACACATTATCTTTGTAAATCTTTATCGTCGTATTTGTGCGCTCGGAGATAAATTTGATCAATAATATGAAATGAAGAAAGCTTCTGAAAAAAATAATGATTAGTGGAGGTAAGCCACCGCCCTGTTTGAAGCGGGAGGCCACAAATGTTCACTTTTCATGATTTAATGACAGTTGTCACAGCTTGTTGGAATTTGAAGACATTTGGTTGATATCAGTGAATTGTACTAGTACTACGAAGAAATGGAATAAGGCATTTCCAGACTACCTCCTCTCCCCCTTGTGTTTCGTCATATTTGATCAAACCCTCGTGCAAACGGTCAATATTCACAACGCCTCCCAAACATATCATATTAACCAAATCTTTTCATGTTAAACATCCGTTTTGTAAACGGTGTCGGTCTTATCCTCTGTGAGTTATGAGCTTACCCGCACTGCTTCAAGAACATCATTTTTTGGATATTGTTTTAATAACAAAATGAAGTTACAAATTAACAGTTTCAAACCATACTACAACACATGTGTTATTCATAACAATCTAGGCAAGGAGCTTGAGGAGCCGGGCTAACCCCACTTCCCCTACTCATCCAGCAGCAGTGGATCGATTTTGATACAACTATATCACAACTAAATTGAATCGAACTCCCAAGAGCCAAGGTCAACAAGTGTATCACAGATTGTGTTGTTTTTTATATTTTTCGATATACTACACAGAGCAAACTATTCGTACGACCAGCATAAGTTTTGCTTTTAGAATTTCAACAAGATTTAAATATATAATAGCTATTATATTTTCTAATGATTTTGCGTCATCTCATGAGAACACTTATTTTCATAATACCATTTGAAATGACAGATAGTTTTTAACAATTCAATACCAATCCCTTCTCCCCTTGTAACTTTGTCACGACTCAATATGACGCTTCTCTCCCAGCCTTTAAATGCTAGGCATTTATGCTTTTCCATAAAATTGTGAGCAAGTCGCGGCTGTTTTTATAAATCAACAAATAGTTTTGCAAACAAAGAGACTCGAATAATATCAAAAATTCTCGTGAGCTCCCTAATATCTTCAAAGGACTGAAGATTCAGCCGTCGAACAAATGGTAACAGAGAAAAATTAAATTTATTCCATCATATGGGTTTCTTCAGGGTATATTCCGGTGGTCACTTAAGACCAGGGCGGTCAGTGATCAATTCCAGTAATAACAGAGCAATAAGCACGAAAAATCACGAAAGTTGAGCTGTAAAACTGTAGTTTTTGGTAAAAACATTAGTTTGTGGATTTCTCCGGTGGACCATTCGAGGGCCACCGATGAACAGAGTAGTCAATGGTTTATTTACAACCTAACATAATTTTGAGCACGACAAATCACATAGATTTGATCCTCGAAAGCGTGGCTTTGGTGCAAAAGTTGACGACCAAGATGATTAATTTCCAAGTTAAAATAACCTGCATAAATATCAAGGAATAACAATCGATCACTTGGTTTTGGTAAAAAGAATGAAGGGAATTCATCACCGTTACCAAATTGACCTCCTTCCTTTGGGGTACCCTGAAATTGGTGCCATGAGTAGCAGACTTGATGATTGAGAGAAGTTTGATGTAAAAATCTGCAGCACAAGAATAGCATCGGTGTCAATTGCATGAAAAGTAATCTGCTAATAATATACTTTTCCGGTATTCCTGGTTTCCGGAACAGGTAGTTATTGTTACCATGGTATTAATATTTGTTTTCATAGGCTATGAAAATACCTTTCAACGGTACTCAGAAGTTCACGATTACTTGACTGGTTACAGAGTTACAGGTCACCAAAGTTAGGGCCTCCAAAATGAGCTTCCAATTGGGGTAATTTCCTGGTGGTCATAATTACCAAATCTGGTTTTCGGAGACAGACGCTGTTCGGCTATGGGCAACTGCCTCCTACGTTTAGAGGTCATAGGGTAAAATTATGCTAGTCGATGTTATTTCCTGGGACAAGGAACATTATAGGGTGCAGCCCGGGAAACACGCAAGTAGTCATAAGTAATCATCAAGTAATCATGAGTAATCATGAGTAATCACAAATAATCATGAGTAATCAGCAAGTAATCAGGAGTTATCACAATAATCTTTGTAATCAGTAATCAGAGTAACTTTGGGGGAAGTGACAAGTAATCAATGCTGTTGGAAACCCCTTGGGTTTGTAGCTTGTTTTCTAAGCCAACTCAGATTGTTGAGAAGTAAACCCTGAGTATCTATGATATGCTTCCCATTGGCAAGCATGGGAAAAATCGGCTCACTTAGCGCTAATATTCACTCACACGCAGAAACATTCAGAAGTGAGCGTTACCACGTTTAAATTATTCCGGTTCTGTTCATTAGTATTCTACTACTCGTAGAAAACAGAATTGAGCAAAACTGGCAGCTGATCGTACAGCGAATGAATCGGACGGTAGCAGTGTGGACGTTTTCTCATTGCCTATTTTTTACCCGCTCAATCATTAACGATTGCATTCAGTTGGATTCAGCTGAGCGAGATTGATTGAATCACACTCATTTCTTCAAATCATACCTTAAACATAATTTAGCATTTCAAATAATACATGATGTTCAGCAATCTAATGCAACATAAAAAACATTAAGCGTCATTTTAAACCGTATCTCTGCTCTGATTCTTTCAGCTGATTGCATTTACTGAGTCAAAATATTCTCATTCGGTGTATTCAAATCGCTTGCGTTCAGTGGCAACCGCATTCATTCAATATAACGTTTAGCTGATTTTTTTCGCATGATTCTGTTTTGCTCGTTTATTCTTTCTACGATGTTCGTTTTCGAGAATTCGTGTAGAATCGTTTGATCGGAAACGTCACACTCGTTCAGTATTCTGTTAGCAACCGAGGGTTGCTATTTTAAATCGGTGGTGCTCATGTGAGTGAATGAGTTTTCCCATGTTTGCCCATTGGCAGTGAAACCACGATCTTGTACAACAAATTCATCGTAATGAGAAAAAGAACATGTTTTGCAAAAGATGGTTGGTGTAATGTAATTTTAACTGTATATAGAACTGCCCATAAAATCTTGTCCTGTTTATGTTTTATAAATGTATGGAGCCATGTTTTCGAGAACAATAATAAAGTATTAACCACTTGCAGCATTTAAAAAATTATGTTTAGCTCTGACCGTTTGTCAGAGTGATATATAAAATACGAGAAATACAAACCGCTTCAAATTTGACCAGTTTTGCAATACGTTTATAATACATTTATAATACAAAATATTACAAATCATTCCTCAAAGATGTTTTGTATGTTACATGGGTTACCGAGCACCCGGGTGGGGCTTTATATAAACATAATAAACAGAAATTCGCTATGTTTTTGTAAAGTTGGTTCAATCAACCACCTCTCTTAAGCTTAATGCCAGCACCTTGAACGTAACGCTTCCCATCAAATCCTGTGCAATACTTGCGCCTTCTTTCTAACACACTTTCATCCACTCTTTTTTCAAATTCTTGTCGTTTTTGAAGACCTTTCCTTTTTTCCAGAGCTGGCCCGGAATTTTACTATTGATCGAAGTTCTGGAGAATTTGGCGGATATGCTTCTTTCAGCACAAAAACAACATCGTTGGCTTTGTTCCACTACATTAGCATTAGCATTAGCATTGACGTTTGCACACCTCGTGGATTGAGCTACGATGAGGAATAATTCGTTGAAGACATTGAATGTCACCATGAAACGGAACCAGTTACTGATTCGTTTATTCACGCAATAATCTCCCCGAAGACACTCCTCGATTGCTCACCTGGCCACGTGCATGCAATCGTTGGTGATACCTTTACTTGGAGATTTGGTATCTATCTTTAGAAGACACGGAAAACCCACGTAGCCTTCAGTAGATATCAAAAGAAAAAGGAATTTAATAGTCGAAGATAATAGTTGAACAGAATGCCCTGTTTGGTGTACAGAACTAAATTTTATTCAGAAACAAGCTGATCTCGGTGCGAGCGTTGCTACGGTTGCAACTAAATGAATGAACATTACATAGAACTGACGCTTTTTTTAATGAGTTTTTTTTTGAGTAATAAGGAGTTCAAACTTCTATCAGAACATTCTTCTTACCCAGACAATACACAGTTTGTGGCTTAGTTTCCTGGATAATTCTCAGGATTGGTTGAAATTTGTATTTGAATTCACCATAGAAACATTTTTTGCATTCAAAAACCCCGCATACCATTTTTGATTCCATTTGCTTGATTAGTTCTCAAGCTATGCAGGAATTTGTGTTGCGAGCCGGAAGATGGAAGCGGTCTCAAACAATCATAAGAACCTTCCCCAGCCCCAAAAATACCTGCATACATATTTTCACTCCGATCGGTCAGACAGACAGTCAGACAGAAATCCATTTTAATATAAATAAAAATCCTGTTTCAATAACCCCTACATTCCAAATGTGGTTTCATTTACTTGAATAGTTCTCGAGTTATGCAGAAAATTGCGTTTCATTTGTATGAGAGCCCCCCACTCCCCCTTTCAGATGGCAAAGGGGTCTCAAACCACCATAGAAATATGTCTGACCTTCAAAAAATCCACATGCCAAATTTGATTCCATTTGCTTTATTAGTTCTCGAGTAATGCAGCAATTTATGTTTCATTTGTTTGAGAGCTCCCTCGCGAGAATTCAATCAAGAAAATGGAAATTTGGTTCCATTTTCTTGATTAGTTCTCGAGTTATGCATAAATTTGTGTTTCATTTGTATGGGAGCCCCCCGCTTTAGAAAAGGGAGGGGTCTCAAATTAGCATTGAAACAGTATTCATCTACAAAAACCTCCACATGCCAGATTTGGTTCAATTTGCTTGATTAGTTCTCGAGTTATACAGAATATTGTATTTCATTTGTATAGGAGCCCCTCTTTCAGGGCGAAAAGGAATCTGAAACCATCATAGAAACCTGTCTCTCCTTTATAACCTCACACATGGTTATTTTGGTTTCTTTTGCTTGGGGTCTCAAACCACCGTAGAAACATTTCTTGCCTACAAAACCTACAAAACCACATGCCATATTTGGTTCCATTTGTTTGATTGGTTCTTGAGTTATGCAGAAAATAGTTTTTCATTTGCACGAGAGCCTCCTTTTCTAAAGGCGGGAGGGGTGCCGAACTATAATAAGATCCTTTCCCGGACCAAAATACCCCTGCATACAAATTTGCATAGCGGTAGGGATAGTTCTCATTTTTGTTTTAAATTTGTGTTTCGTATGTATGGTAGCCCCCCCCTTTTCAGAGTGAGGAGAGGTCTTAAATTGCCACAAAAACATTTCTTGCCTTCAAAAACTCACCTATACCAATTTTGGTTCCACTTGCTTGATTAGTTCTCGAGTTATGCAGGAATTTGTTTTTCATTTACATGGGATCCCACCCTTTCTAGAAGCGGGAGGGCTCTCGAACTATCATAAGATGCTTTCCCGGATCCAAAAACCACTGAATACAAATTTGCAAAGCAGTAGGTATAGTTCTCATGTTTGGTTGAAATTTGTTTCATTTGTATGAGAGCCCCCCTTTTTAGATGGAGGAGGGGCTTTGAACCACCATAAAATCATTTCATGCCTTGAAAAACTCGTCCATTCCAAATTTGGTTCCATTTGCTTGATTATTTCTCGAGTTATGCAGAAATTTGGGTTCTATTTGTTTGAGAGCAACACCTCTCCCCTTCCTCCTCATATGACAGAAGAGTCTCAAATCACCATAGAAACATTTCCCTCCTTCAAAAACTTTCACATGCGAAATTTGGTCCCATTGGGAAGGGGTCTCAAATCAACATAGAAACATTTTTTGTCTTAAAAAACCATCACATGCTAAATTTCGTTTGGTTGATTAATTCCCGAGTTATGCAGAATATTGTGTTTTATTTGTATGGGAGCCCCCCCTTTTATGACGGGGAGGGTTCTCAAGCTACCATAAAAACCTTTTTCGCCTTCAAAATCTCACACATGCTAAATTTGGTTTCTTTTGCTTGATTAGTTCTCGAGTTGTGTAGAAATTTGTGTTTCATTTGTAAGGGAGCCCCCCTTTCCAGTGAAGGGAGGGGCCTCAAACCATCAAAAGATTATTCTCTGGCCCCAAAAATCTCTGCATACAAAATTTCACGCCGATCGGTCCTTCCGCTCGCGAGTTAAATCGTGACAAAGGAAACCCCAACTCATTTTTATTATATAGATGGTCGTTGGGAGCATCTAGCATAAGAAGGTTGAGTAATGCTACATTTCTCTTCAAACGGTTGGGACTTTAGCATTAACTATAGCCCTAGTTTCCTAAGGTTTATGGTTACAGCGCCATTACTCGCTCTCTGAAAAGAGAAGAATGTCTAAAAATATAAGAATGGGTAGTGAAATAGAAACTTGTCAAATTTCGTGGATTGCCATTATTTAATCAGTCGTCATCACACTTTGCATTAAAAACATTTCAAAAAAATATCTTAAGCCAAAGCATAATTTTTGGTGCATTATCCAAATAATTAACGAGCTGGACCCAGCATAGCATAGCATATCATAGCATTTTCCGACCGTACACAATCCTGGTTTGGCTGTTGTAGAGACGATAGAAGCGCCAGAAGAGTTGCCTTGGGTATTGCAGGCGCTTCATCAATCGATCTATTTGCACAACACCTGGCCAGGTCCTTCAGCATCAATCAGGGATGGGATGGAAGTGTTGATTAGATGTCTACTAAAGAAGATGCTGAGAACTCATGCTATCTTCATATACATCTGGAATTGGAAGTTGGATGGGATTGTGTGGGAGACTTTCCTTGGCGAGATATGATATTTATATGTAAAAGGTCGTTGGGAGATCGTTTACAAAGCTAGGAAAATTAATGCACTCCTTTGTAGTCCAGGCTGGATTCAAGCGTTATCTGGTTTAAATTTACATGAAATATCCCATTATATTCTGGCAAATCTAGCATTCCCTTTATGTGCATTAGATAACGCAGAACATTCAATGTGTCTAACATCAATTGAACCACACAGATAAAAAGAAACATTGAATTTTCTGCGTTATCTAATGCACATAAAGGGAATGTTAGATTTGCCAGAATATAATGGGATATTTTCATGAAATTTAAACCAGATAACGCTTGAATCCAGCATGTTGATGAAAGATTGCCAATATTGTTGTACGGCACATGAAAAGTTGCAAGCAATTTCGTTGTTTACGCCTCCTGAAGCTTGGATATAAACGAGGGGATATTTTACACGCTTGTTAAAATTAATTATTTTTTTCTGTGGAGCTTATCGAGAACGAAAGCGATGGGAAACACCGCAGCAGGATGCAAGAATCTTGAGAGAAGTTCGTCATAACCCAAAGTTGAAAAGTCGAGCAGCGAAGGCTCGTCTCGGAATATTTCCGAAAGAACAGTACGACTTAGGCTGCAATTAAACGTCTGAAATTTGCCAAGAAACACGTCGACAAGCCGATTTACTTTCCGGAAAAAGGTGTTGTGAATAGATGAGAGTAAGTTCGAATTATTTGGACGCAAGCGGCGATGCAGGATTTGGTTGAAGTCGGGAGAGGAGCTTTTGGAGAATAATGTCAGAAAACAGTGGAGAATGTAGGAGGCAATATTATGGTGAGGGGATGTTTCAGGAACGTGGTCAAATCTGTGGATTTATGGATGTTAACAAGTACATTGACATTCTGTGCAAAAATTTGGAGGTTTCCTTGCTGCAAGTTGGTCTTGAAAACGACTACATATTGCTGTAAGATAATTGTCATTAATGATCCAAAGTGGTGTGCACGCAAAACTCCTCTTTTTTCCGTGGATCTCGTATAAAACTGTTGGAATGACCTCCTCAGTATTCGGGTCTCTATGGAAAATCTATAGTCTATTCTAGACAGAGATTGTCGTAAAACACAGAGTAGTGCAAAATAGACAAGTGCTTCATCCAAATTCAAGCGGACCTCTCCTGTTTCAGAAGAGCGCACAAAACGAACGTGTGAGACCCAACTAACATCAATGCTGAATAACTGTTTGTGCAAACAAACATGGAGAAGTTGTTCAGCTTCTTCTTGGAGAAAGCTGAATAACTTCTCTAAATTTGTTTGAGCAGGCGATTATTCGACACTGATGTTCGTAGCAGCACGAGAAACAGAAAGCCGCACATGCACTTCTCTTTCAGAGTAATGAGTAATGCACTGTGCTTTACTTTGTGTTTTGGCTCATGCTTTGGGTAAAGGTATCAAAATGATTTATTTTTATTCTAGTAACAAAAATGCAGGTTCATAGAGGGAAAATTTTATTAAAATCTCAACTCACAAACTAGTCGGTCCTATTGAAAATTACGAAATACTCATTAGAACTTCAAAAGGTTTCTGTATGGAAACTCTAAGACTAATTTATACACCTTTCTGCTCTGCCTGATGATTTTGTTCATTGTTACTCATGGTGTTCATGGAACTATCAGTTTTTCAGTTGTCTAATAAAGTGCTTGATTCTACGTACATAATTGCGCCCTGTCGTTCATTGAACAAAGCATCATGAAAACATATGAAGTAAACTTTGTGCAGATCCAATGTAGAGTGCCGCCGTGTCTGTTTTTCGCACATGTGTTTGCACAGAGACGATAAGGGAGAGTGCAATCGTTAATGCTCAAAGACATGAGAGCAAATTCGAATTGAGATGAGCGGCTTTGAGTGCACAGCAAAACAAGCGCCCACGGGAGTACAGACTGGACTTTCACGTCTCTATGAAATTTAATATGCTGTTTCGTAGCAGCGCGTGCTTCACTCAATGAGATTTGAGTCGCACCTTATGCTTGATTCTACACTGAAAATTTATTTTCGTTAAATAGCTTTCACGCGGTTCGTAAACATGGATTTTGTTTGTATAACGGGATCAGAATCAGCACTTTCAAAAAATTAAGGTTCGAATCCCATGACAGAAACATTAAAAAGACGCTGGACAACTGGTTGCTTTTTTGTCAATACATTTCGAGTCGATAAAGTAGATCTGTCAGTCCTTTATGTAACAATCAGAGAGACGTTTCTTTGTAATTTGTGACTTAATATACGTAGCTCTTTGTATTGTTCACGTACAATGTACGAATGTTCTTTCTGAGTCAACAAAAACTTCGAGCTTTGACAGTTGCGCGTGCACCATTGATTACGAATGTCCGTTCATAATAAGTACAAATCAGTTTCGTTGCAGAAAATAACGATTAATTTGTTAGTTCAACCTTCAATTTCGTAATATAAACTAAAATTAAATTTCAGTGTAGATTAACAGGTTGATAAAAGTAATATTTCTAACAAAAATCTTCTATTTGACACATTGCAAGGGGCTTGGTAGAACATTTTTTCACAACACCTTCTGAACCTACACCCAAAAGTTGAAATTGTAGCAAAAAATGCAAAATTGCAATTTTGCAGTTTTTGTAATCATATCTTGAGAAATCCGCATGATTCTGAAAAAGCAAATTCGCCCATCATGATCCACAAAGCTTTTTATGGTATAAACAAAGCCATGCAAGTGTGTGCAAGTGGTTATCGCTGTGTGCCTAATGCCTCGACAATCGCAGCAACCGTTGGGTTTTGGTTCAACCGTCAACAACTTCTCAATATGGGTGAGACAATGGCACAGAACGCCGCTACGCCTATTCCACTGTTGCTATTCCGCTGTCAAGTGTTCTATTTTTATCTGCACTCGTCATCACACTCCTATCGCCCTCTCATCAAGTCACCATGCGGTTTATGAAATAAACGAAGCCATGTAAGTGTGTGCGACCGAAATTTGCTTCATTGTTGTAACGTTGAGTGCCTTAAAAACCGAAGAAACTGTAGGACTTTTATTCCATTCACCTCAACTTGTTGTAGTGACTGGATGGTTACAATGAAGAGCCGTCATGCTGACGGTCGCGGTTCGACTCTCGGTAGCGGAGGGTAATCTTTTTTTTTGTGCGCCATTGAATTTACTACTACTAATCAACTGTACAACATCACGCACACATTGAATTTTTCTAATCGAATTGATGTGTTGCTTTTTTGCCCACGACCAATGTTGCTTTCTTTCTCCAAGTTGCGATCCATTACGAGAAATGAAACCAAATCATGCGAAATTGCATTACAATCTTGCTTTTTTATTTTGGGTGTAGTTCAAAGTATGCCAATGTGTCTCCAACCACTCTATTTTTTAACACAATCTTGTTGTGCGAAATGTGGCTCGCAAAATCATACGTACTAAAAAGGGAAGCCGAAGCAAAGGCTGAAGACGTACAAAGTGGAAAAGCTTCCCAACCGTGATTACAAGCAAATTTTAACTGCAAAAAGTCGTGTTAAGGAGCTCTATTATTTACCAAACATTTTCTTGTATCATAATGGAGGACGAAACGAAGTGACAAGAGGCCAAAACAGAGCTGGAGTCGTGGCTTTTGATAAACGGTAGCAACCGCTTTTGCAAACATTCTTTCTCGTACACATCGTTATTGATAGTGCCTGTCTAAACGCAACTTTTAGATTTTGTCCACAACTTTGGACACCTTCTTTGACCGGAAATGCTCGGCAACGGCGTTCCTTTACATTGCGGTATAAAATCCAGAACCGGAAGCTGTTTAAAGTCTTCCAGTACGAATGCCCATTATGATACAAGAAAATGTTTGCAAAAAATTGGTGTAGAGCTCCTTAGCACGACTTTTTGATGTTAACTTTTGCTTTTCGTCACGGTTGGGCACCTTTCTTCACTTCGCATGACTTCAGTTCTTACCTCTGTTTCACTTTTTGTACGAATGATTTTGATTTCCCAACTTTGCGAGCCACATTTCACACAAAAAGATTAGATGTTTTCTCAATAATGGCTACCATCTTCTTGTCCATTTGTCAGAAGCATACTTTTCGATGTGTTCCACTTCCAAACTTCTGATCCACAGTCAAGCGCTGGACAAATAATTTGCAAACACAAAACACCGTATCTTTTGGTTTTTTGGCAAGATCGCGTATCGATAAATTCGGATTTTTCTGCTGTTCGTACAAAATGTGTTTGCGCACTTCCATTTGATTCGATGCCATTTTACTAAATGTAACAAGAATGTAAACTTGTCGTACCACAAAATAAAGTGGAAAGTTTCAACTGTCATATAAATGAAACGGTTAGGCGATTCATGAAATAATTCAAAATCTGCACAAAAAGAAAAGTATGCAAAATTAAACGTGGACAGGCTTTAAGTTGTAGAAGGAAATGTTCGCTCATCACCATGAGGCACCAAAGTTCCGTCAGTGTACGGCAGGTTGGAAATCGAACAGGTGTTTGAAAAATTGAGCGAAAGAGCATGGATCCAGTGGTACTCGAACCATGGACGCCATCTTTTACCTACCGAGGAGCAAATCGAACGCAGAATTATTAATTCCTTCCGACATTGTTGGAACGGTATTTTGTACTTTCTCCAATCGAACGACCGAAGTACGGATTTGCTTTGTTATGTTTGTTTCTGTCACTTCAGACGTTTAGCGCGACAGGTAAACTGATCGTCTTATCAAACAGTAGAGCATCGCTATTACGAAATCAGACGTCGGACGTTTTGTTGATTTTTAATTTTCTTAATATTATGAAAACATATCAAAATGCGTGTTTTAACATAATGTTGATAAGTGCAATAGCAATAGTGTGCATTAATTAATTCAATTTGTTTACATTTGTTACATAGGACCTTTTGAAAAGTTACGCGAGAAACCAATCATATAAACTAATTTCATCGAATCCAAGCAACCAACTAACCGACGGCGGCAAAACGTCAAACGAGAACGGCTCCTTTCGGCATGACTAGTGCAAACCTTTCAAGATTGTTCTTGTCGCTGGCAACATAACAGCTCTGATTGTAACCAAACCAGCAAACTCCGGTAGCAAAAACCGACCGGCAGCCTGTCGATTGCGTCCTACAAATATATATTGGAACAGCTCCTACACACAACGTATCGAAAAGCCATTAATTATCTCGCTTCGGGTGCTATTATTTGGCTCTTCCGGATCGATTTCTAGCTCATCCTAGCTGCCTTGGGAAGGTCGGAGCAAAAAGGATGAAATTAACCTGCCACGGAATAGTCCACTGGCCTTGCCAAGCTTCTTCGGTGTGGTCTCTCTCTTCCTCCATCTAAACATGCTTGGTGCGAAATCCTTCTCAAGAACGAAGTGCGTCACAGAAGAGCGATTGCTGACGAGCAGCGCTCATATGAACACACATAGAGCCAACATGGTGATAAATAATGTGACGACAGGTTCGGAATGCTTTGCTACAATAGAAATGGATACATGAGAAAGCAAACATGTTGAGTCTTACTGGGTCCTGCCGAGAAGGATTCTTTTGTTGCATCTCGTGCAGCGAAGGTTGTGTCATTGCAGACTGCCGCCGGATCAGTGCAGCAAAGACCAGAAGTCAATGCGGTGGTTTGCCACCCACTAATCGAACACGAGATCCCGCTGGCTCAACGGAAGGAACCCTTGGAGAGGGCGAGGATGGATTCAATTTCAGATAACCCCTGTTCAAAGTACCGTAGTAACTTTCCATGGCTTATTGAAGCAAATATTCAATTTGCGCCTCCAATTTTCGACGCTTTTTTCCGGCCGAAAAACTTTTATATGCCAGATAATCCTGGGAAGTTCAAGACGCGGATCAGACATCCTAATCCTGGTTGCAGCAGCTTCACACACCGCAACTTATCGCTCAAAGAGCGTGGAAAATGCACTCGAAAACGATGAACAACTTTTCGCTGAAGGACTTACCCAAGTTTATCTCCGTTGTTCTGCTTCATCATGGCACCGAACCAAGAGGCTTCCCTCGGTTTCCTCTCAAGGCGCACCAAACTACCACTACTTAGTCGAAGAATGAGACCACCACCGCACCACAATTCCCCGGCCACCAATCGTCAATCAATCCTTTCAAATCGTGGCCATCTCGGATTGCATGAACGCGTGAGCAAATTATAGTCCCTCCCCCCTCGCTCCCCACCGAAGATCTGAACCCGAATGAAGTGTTGCCAACCATTGAGCGGACCGTCGTCGGGGTGCGATGTATGTAATCAAATTAAGCAGCCTCGCAGTGTAGCCCTTTAGTTATCGTGCCGCGAAGCCGATGCCGCCGCCGATGCCGTTTCTGATTGTTGGATAAATAAAGGCTTCGCGACTGCGCCTGCCTTGGCCGGATCAGAGATGACGGCTCGCACGCGGTCGAAGAAAGCTGCTCTGGAAAAAGGTTTGCGGAAATGGAAGGAACAGTTGAAATGCCCGCTGTACGGAAAGTTGGCAGAAAAACAATAATACATGATTGGGACCGATTGGGGCAACCCTTTTTGGTGGATTCGGTTTGGCTGCAGGCTGCGCGGATGGATGGGCTTGTCTTTTGAAGTTTTATGTGGATTTCGACGTGTTTGGTTAAATGCAAATTTGATAATTCAAATCAACGGACGATGCATTGTTCTACTAGTCCTCATGTCTGAATTAGGAAACATACTAACCAATTTTTAAACAGTTAATTCTGAATATTTTCCCATCAAAACATTTCACTAGATATATTCCTATAAGATTAGACTTTAAACTCATAATATTTCAACTGCTGAACAAATCCGCAATACCGCATTACTTTTGAACACCCAGTTCTAAGAGAACGACAGCCGAACATTTATTTGGAAAGTTTGGCATGTTACATAGGAAAATTATATATATTTTAACAGGTGCGTAAAATCTCTCTTGTTTCAATGACAAGCCAAAGCAAGCGTTAATAGCGAAATTGTTCCCAAACTTTCCAGAAAAAAATAGTGAAATTGTTTTGAAATACCTGAAATAGGTGATATCTGATTTAAATTCACATGAAGTGTCCTCTAAATACATGACAAATCTCGCATTCCATGTATGTGCATAAGATAACGCAGAAAGTTACATTTTTCATTCAAACTGCACTGAAAAATTATTTTCGTAAATTAGCTTTCACTCGTTTCGTAAACATGGATTTTGTACATAGAACAAATCCCTCCTATATTGTAAGAAACATCCATATTGCTTTTTATCTGGTGAAATGCTATCATTACACCTTTTTGTATAATACACAGTATGAAATTCGTGAAGATCAGCCAATCGCTGCTTCTCTTCTATAGCACTCATGCGTGATGGTGCTACTGCTGGGATGAGCGGGAATGATTTATATATCCCAACACAAAAATTAAATCGCTGTCGAATGTTATAACTTCATTCTCATTATTCACGAGCCACTACGGCCTAGTGAGATCAAAAACGCAGGATCAAATCCCGGAAACATTAAAAAAAACAAAACGCTAGACAACTCCACGTGGTTGCGCTTTTTGTCAATTACATTTTGAGTCGATAGAGTAGATCTGTCAGTCCTTCATGCAACCACCAGCAAGGCGTTTCTTTTTAACTTGTGACTAAATATTTGTAGCTTTTTTTATCGTTTTCGTACAATGCACAAATGTTTTTTTTATGTCAACAAATGCTTCGTGCTTGTGACAGTTGCGCGTGTGCCATTTATTACGAATGAAGCTTCATTAAAAGTACAAATCAGTTTCGTTGCAGAAAGTAACGTATAGATTTGTTAGTTCTACCTTCGTTTTCGTAATATAAACTTAAATTATTTTTCAGTGTGGTAAAAAGACTCTACCTCGCAGTTAATGGCAATTCTGTCGATTGTAATGTACACATTCTTTAATAAACATGTAATTTTATGCCTGGTGTAATACACATAAAGAGAATACTGGATATGGCATAAATTCGCGGGATATTTTATGAAATGCAAAGATTGCAAACAATTACGTTCTTTACGCTTGACTGGCATTCGAACGAGGAGAAACTTTACGCGACTGTTAGAATTGATTATTTTTTCTGTGTAGGTTCGCCAAAAAATCATGTTTAGTTCCGTTAGTTTAGCCAGATATTACGGTCTGAAAAAAATCTTATTTTTTTCTACATACTCGGCATCTAGAAATAATTCATAAAAGGCTTCCAAGTAACAATTTAAGTTTTATTCCAGTCGTATACCCAGGTAACCAATAAGCATTAGTATATGCAGTAAATCAACCATAAATCTGCATTTTAAATGCTACAAGCGTTATACTAGCATTTTATCAGCATCTTGAATGCTATCTGTTGTAAAGTTGCATTTCAAATGCTATTTAAATGCTTGTGGCCTGTAATAAGCATTTCGAATGCAAAATAGCATTATTAAAGCATTATCATAGCATGGCAGTAAAGCAGCCGTATATTGGGCCAAAAGTGGCATTTATGTTGCATTTAAGGCGACTTAATTGCTTGATAGGCTGCCGTAAAGACGCTTTGTAACTGCTTATTTGTTACCTGGGTAGTACTCCTCCTGGCTTTGTTGATAATACTACACTCAGCGAAATAAACTTTCGATATTCAAAAGATTGCATTATGATTATTTGCTATAAGAAATCAGTATGAATTCCGTAAAGTTATCTTTTAAAATATAATAATGTTAAAAAAATAAAAAATATGGAGCAACCTGCATTCGAACCTTGAACGTTGAGGTTATGGGTCCAGTGACTTACCCACTAGTATGAATCAACACTTGTAATTAGGAAAGTTTAAAGGCGCACAAGAGCAACGTCGTGTGAAACAAAATCCATTCATAAGTCAGCCTTAAGAAATTTCAAAGCATCGTTCATAAGATGAACCTTATGAAATTCTTAAGATTATTTGACTGAGTGTACATTCAAAACTGTCTTGTCTACTTAAACCTCCTCCTCTACACTCAGGCAAATTATCTTAAGAAATATATATGCTTTTTGAGAGCTGAAAATTGTACAAAGTGGCTCATTCTATAAACGGTTGTGAAAACAATCAAATGCATAAAACCTTTATAATAACATACAGAATTTGAAAAGGCACATAAAGTAACCACTACAAGAATCCTTTAGCAGTGGTTTGTTGACCTATGCGCCCATTTTCTGTGGTATAAATCTCACGGTGTTTCGTGCAGTGAGACATAAGTTATTCCAGATGGAATCCTAGAGGAAAGAACAAATTCTGCACACCCACGTTGATAATCCAACGTGGTCGACAATAAAAATCGCAAAAACGTTGAAGATCGCCAAATCAACCGTGTATGATGTGCTCAAACGATTCAGGTAGCGAAAGAGCGTGGATCGAGTGCCTCAAAGTAAGCGTCATAGTGGAGCATATGACCGCAAACTGAACCAGAAGGTGTTGAGAACGCCCTGGACTATGAGATAATGAAATCGTTCAAAAATACGTTGCTGCTCGCAGTGCCGTTCGAAGAATTCATTTGCGAGCAGGATATCGTTCTTACCGAGCCAGCAAGCAAAGCTTCGTCACCAAAACTCGAGCGCTCGGAAATTGTAACAGCAAGTTTTGACAAAGTACCAAGGATGCCTGCTCATCGACGATGAAACCTACGTCAAAATGGATAGAATTTTTGGCCAAGAAGCTGTCAGTTCTTAACCAAAAATTCTATAATGGCGACGGCACGAGGAGTTGTGCCTGCAAAGTTTAAATTTGCATTTATGGACAAATTTGCCAAAAAACTGATGATGTGGCAAGGGATGCAGCTGCGGAGCAAAGACCAAAGTGTTCGTGACGAATAAGACGATGGACTCGAAGCTGTACAAGGAAGAATGCCTCAAAAACCGCGTACTACCTCTCATTAAAGCCCATAAAGGTCTCGCGAAGTTTTGGCCAGATTTGGCGAGTTGCCACTACAGCCGGAAAGTCATCCAGTGGTACCGCGGTAATAACGTATATTTCACCGATAAAAACATAAATCCACCCAACTGCCCGCCCATCCCGGTCCATCGCGAGATTTTGGGCAGTAATGAAGCGGAAGCTTAATAAAAGTGGAAAAACGGCTCGGGAGCAAATGTGCCAAAGAAGTTGACTCCGGAGGTGTGCAGCGTTTGATAAGAGGAATAAAGAAGAAAGTGCGAATTTTCATTAGAAAAAAAGACAAATGATTTGTATTGATATTGTTTTCTTAAAGAATATTGAATTAACAGTGAAGGAATCGTGCTCGGCCGTCGAGAAAAATGGCGAATGAAATGAAAATGAGCCACCAATCCATGCAAAATATATTGAAACGAGACTTTGGAAATAGGGCTTCTAAAGAAAGAAGATTAACGGATTGGCACGTAAGAATATTGCCGACAGAGTTGCCAGATCGTGGGCACTGCTTAAGACGCACGTTGGTAATACCATTTTTTTTCGGACGAACAATTGTTTACTTTGGAAGTGTATCTGGACAAACAAAATAATCGTGCATATGGAGCAATTCCTTGTGAAATACCAGCAGACAAACGAGGGGTTGAACGATACCAAAGCGCTTCTGCGGTGAAGATTTGGGGTGCCTTATCGTCAAAAGGCAAATTACCGCTGTTGTTCATAAACACGGGCGTGAAAATAAAACAAAGAGTATTATTTACAACTACAAGCTCCAGCTCATAAGGCAGTAGTTGTTCAGCAGTAGTAGTTTTCATCAGATTTTCTGAATGACCTGCATTGGCTACTTATTTGAACCCACTGAACTTCAGTATGTGGGGATACATGCTAGGAAAACTGGGTGACCTGAAGCATATGTGTTTGGACTTGTTTAAAAAACGTTTGTGAGAGATTTGGGATCAAATGCCGGAAGGGGTCGTGCGTGTGGCTTGCAATTATTTTGAAAAGCGTCTTCGAATCATGATAAAATACAAAGGAGAAAGATTTAAACTTCACGAAACACAATGTTAGTTTATTATGTTGACTTGTTAACAACATTTTTCAAGTGTATCATTTCTTCGTCACCATGTGCATTTGATTCTTATATATCTTTATTTTTTCGATATTCTTATTTTTATTATTTATCTTTTTCAAAACGGAAAATTCAATCCACTTTGTTCATAGAACTGGCCCCAAGTATGCTTAAATTAATCATTACGTTTCCGTTAGTACAACCATAATTGGTTGAATATACCGATAATTCAAACGATCTGTCGAAAAACTGTACTGAAAAAATTTCAACGATATTCTAATACCACAATTAATAATTGAATATAATCCAAATATTCTGTTTTGTTTAAACAACTAGAGTTATGCCTAATACAATCACGCCTACGAGTATAAAATTATAAAATTAGTGCAAAAATATTGTAGTAGCTGTGCTTTATTTGACTGATTCATACCGTATGCATGATAATGTCTGCACCATAGTACAAATAAGTTTTCCGTTTCACCTGTGCATATAATACCTTGGTTTGCTTTGCACGTACGAAGGCTGTAAATCATATCATAGTGGGCTGCGAGTAAATGAAGCCGATTTTCTTAGTTTGAAAGTTGCACCATGACAAGTGGCAGCGTATCCTTGATTGTTTTGCGCAAATTTCGCAAGAAGACATTTCGATCGCTGTGGGAGTGTACCAGTGGACTGAAAAAAGGGTCTTAGACCGAGAAAAGAAAGAACAACTATCCGCGAAGATGGCCACTGGTCGCGCAAGGTCAGCTCGGATTCCGAGGGTTATCGCTGTCATCAAAAGGAAGATTCGCGCAAATTCAGTGCGTACAATGAGGAACATGGCGAAGGGGAAGAGGCTCACGAGAAGACAATGTTAGCCTTCTACCCCGAGTTCAGATCGACGATGATGAAAAAGAGGTACTAGATGAATTCGTGACTCTGGGCTGATTGATGACCGCTGATAATGACACCAGCAAAGAAGTACAAAGGTGCATTATGGTTGGCAATCGTGCCTACTTTGGACTCGGTATAAATTTGACATAAAAAATTGTTGTTATAAAACTTTTTTTCCTTCAAAGTGCCCATCTCGCAATGTACGGCGAACTTTTAGACAATTATATTGCCTATATTGAAAAAAAAATTCGTCCAATTCTGAGATAGTCATTTTTCGCAAATTGATTTTAAATTTTAAAATATTTTTATGCAGCGTGTAAGAATCGATTTCACAATATTTACAAATTTGTTTCATAAAAATAGGGATGGTTTTCTAAAAGTCACCCATGCAACACTTTTTTGTAAGTCTTTTTCTTTTTGAGTTATGTTTTCATGAAAAACTTGTTGTTAGAAAATCGTTTTTTCATTAAAAGTGCCCATCTTGCAATGTATGGTGAACTTTTAGAGAATTATATTGGCTTTCATAAAAAAAAGTTTCGTCCAATTCTAAGATATTCATTTTTCACAAATTAACTTTAAATATTTAAATATTATTTTTTAGCGTGTTAAAATTTATTTTTACAATTTTTTTTTTCAAAAAAGTAGGGATGATTTCCTAAAAGTCACCCTTGCATCACTCTTTTGTAAGTTTGTTTTTCCATATTGAGTAGTCTTTTTTGCAATGGTAGTCTAGATAAATTTTGAAAAAAACAAAGTATGCAAAGTTACTTGAAAAGACACAGTCCACAAAGTTTTATTGGATTCTGAGAGGGTGCTGCCAATCACGAAGACGAGTTGGCGTGAAATACGCCAAAAAGAAGCTCAGTTACTTTTTGGAAAAATTGTTAAGTGCTCTCTTGGACCCGTTATAGTTTGTACATAATTTAGTTATTGAATAAATTAACGGTTAAGTTTAGCTGCTAATATCTGCTAATCTGTAATCTACACATCCTCGAGGATAGCTAAAAAATTCATTAAAACCGACGTAAATCCTTTAAATAAGGAGATAATGATTAGTTTCTTCTTAAGAAAATGTATTTTTAAAAAACCTAAAACTTTGTTGTACATTAAAAGAAATAAAAAAATTTAGTATACAAAAAAAGCCAGTTTTTAGGGGATTTTTTTTGTTGGAGCTTAGAACCACTGCGTCCACTGACTTGAGCTTTTGTGGTATACCCCTGTTTACTATACTAATTCGCATCTTAAAGCTAGATCACCATTTGTCAGATATTACTTTTCTCATTCCTTTTTCACCCGACAACTTCGTCCAGTTTAGTGAGAGAAAGTTTTTGTCTTCTACAAAGTTTCATGAAATGGCCTAATCAACAATGTTTTAATATATGGATATCGATTTGAATCAGAAATAAAAAAATATATATTATTTTATCTAGGTGTATACAAACCTATAATCAAATTTGTTAACACAAAAATAAAGAACTAAAAAAATCTAGATATATCGTAGAAGAAATCAATGGACCACAACTAATAGTTTCACCGCAAATACCCATTTCCAATTTTTTTTTATTTCGTCCCACTGTGCGGCTTTCTGATTTCGATTTTCTTCTGATTCTGGCTTCCGGCTTCTTGACGTTCTCCGAACACTTTTATAACATTCGTCATGGTTGATATGGCAATACTAAGTGATTCAGCCAAGTCGGCGTGGGAATAATTTTGCTTATGCACGTGCAAAATTTCAATACGCTACTCTTCTTGCTTCGACGCCATTTTGACAATTGAATAGAAAATGGCAAAAACAAAGTACAGTCAACTTTCTGCACGCATACACCTACAAATGAGGGGTGTTCAAGTTTTTTTTTTAAATGCATGATTTAACAAAATTTTGTCGTATTTGTATCGACCATGTTTTGACCGTTCCATCCTTTAAACAGATTGCTTATTTGTGTTTAACGTCTGTTCCGTTTATGTCTTCTAGACAAATGTTCATATAAAACGTTTACGCAGACGTTAAGGTTTACTTGACCGTAGAGATTGGACACGTTTGAGTTATTTTATTGCTGATTTGGAGTGATCAATTCTTAATATCCTCATGCCATCTTTGAGTTCCTTCGATACCATTCTGGTTATAATCTTCTCTAAACACAGAAAAAAAACTGTGAAAACATTGTGATGTAAATATCAAAGCAATTAAGAGTGTATTTCATTCCACACAAAGCAGCAACTTGTATGAACTAGCTCTAACAGAGAAGAGCTTTTGAATACATAATTTTGGAATATGCATGTATGTAATGTCCCAGAACTTTACAAGATTTATAATGTTAATTGGGAAGTTTTGTGACGCTCCATTTATGTGCATGATATTGAACAGAAATTTGCACTATTTTTTCATTTCAGATTCATAGAATTCCAGGGGAATAAACCATTTGTGGGAAATCACTACATTATTTGTCTTTGCTATCCAATGTTTACGACACATTGCACAGTGGGTAAAAGTGCCTAAAAAGCGAAAGAATTCTATATCTCAGCTCGGAAAGGGGAACGATTTCCGTAAATACTACCTTAACTTGAAGGAAAATTTGCAAGGAACCGAATGGTCTCTTCGGTCTCAAGGAATTGTTTGGGGGGAGCAAATGAGCTCATTTTCCCCTATGTTCCTCTAATATTTCCTTGTTGCTCAGAAATTTGTTTGCTCGGTGTGACTCAAGATCAACAAAATGATGCTAGTCCTATGTGAAATTTTCAGGAAAATCGATTGAAGTAGGTTTCGTTGATCGCACCGCTCTGTGAACGAAGATATGGCTGATTTTACCCTGAATCCCCTAATATTTTCATGTTTTTCACCATTTTTCTTGCTCGGTGTGACTCAAGGTCAATAAAATAATGTTAGTTCTTTGTAAAAATTTTTAGGGAATCGATTGAAATTTTATTTACCGCAATGCTATGTGAACGTAGATATGGCTGCTTTTATCCTGATTCCCCTAATTGTTTTGTGTTTATCATAAATTTGTTTGGTCTGAGTTACTCAAGATCAACAAATTAAGGCTAGTCCTTTGTAAAATTTGCTGAGAACTCGATTGGAATTGGTTTCGTTCACCGCACAGCGCTGTGAACAAAGATATGGTCGATATTCCCCCGATTCCCCTAATATTTTTGTGTTATTCAGAGATTGCTTTGTTCGTGTGATTCAAGATCAACAAAATCAGGCTGATCCTATGTTAAGTTGCACAAATAAAAAGAAACATTGAATTTTCTGCGTAATATAATGCACATAAAGGGAATGCTAGATTTGGCAGAAAATAATGGGATATTTTATGTACATTTAAACTAGATAACGCCTGCTGTTGTATGAAAGATTGCAAACATTGTTGTATGGCGCATCAAAGACTAAACCAATTGTGTTGTTTACGCCTCCTTTGGCTTGGAATTAAACGAACGGAAATTTTACGCGCTTGTTAAATTTTTTTTTTCTGTGTGTCTGAAAAATCTATTGGAGCTGGTTTCATCAACCATACGGCTCTGTGAATGAAGATATGGCTGATTTTACTCTAATTCCCCTGACATTATTGTGTTTTTCAGACTTTTCTTTGCTCGATGTGATTAAAGAAAAACAATATATGGCTCGTCCTATGTGAAATTTCCTGGAGAATCGATTAGAGTTAGTTTTGTTGATCTTGAGTCACACAGAGAAAAACAATTTCTGAATAACATAACAATATAAGGGGAATCAGGGTAAAATCAGCCATATCCTCGTTCACAGAGCCGTGCTGTGAACGCAATCAACTTTAATCGATTTTTTTGAAAATTTTACAAAGGACTAGCCTTACTTTGTTGATCTTGAGTCAAACCGAAGAAAGCAATTTCTGAATTACAAAAAAAAATAGGGGAATCAGGGTAAAATATGTCATATCTTCATTTACAGAGTGGTGAAACTAACTCCAATCTTGTCTCCAGGAAATTTACATGGGACTTACTTTATTTTGTTGCTTTAGAAAAACACCGAACAACATAATTTCTGAAAAAAAGAAAATGTTACGTGGAATCAGGGCAAAATTAGCCATATTTTCGTTCACATCGCCGTGTGGTGAATGCAACCAACTCCAATTGATTGACCAGAAAATTTTATATAGGACTAGGCTTATTTTGTTGGTGTAGAAACACACCGAACAAATAAATTTCTGAATCAAAGAAAAATACTAGGGAAATCAGGGTAAAATCAGTCATATCTTCATTCACAGAGCCGTGCGGGTAATGAATCTAACTCCAATCAATTTTTCAGACAATTTAACATAGGATCAGCCAGATTTAGTTGATCTTGAGTCAAACCAAACAAAGCAATCTCTGAATAATCCAAAAATATTAGGGGAATCGGGGTAAAATCGACCATATCTTCGTTCACAGAGCTGTGCGGTGAACGAAACCAATTCCAATCGATTTCTCAAATTTTTTTACAAAGATCTAGCATTATTTTATTGATCTTGAGTCACACCGAGCAAAGAAAATGGTTAAAAATATGAAAATATTAGGGGAACCAGGGAAAAATGAGCTCATGTGCTCCCCCAAACAATTCCGTGCGGCCAATGAGACTATTCGGTTCCTTGGAAATTTTCCTTCAAGTTAAGGTAACATTTATAGAAATCGTTCCACTCCGAGCTGAGATATACAATTCTTTCGCGAGCACTTTTTTCGCACTGTGCATTGTTTGAACAGGTTAAATTCAAACAAGATCGTCTGCATAGCATCTCAAAAATTTTACCTCGAATGGCAAACTCATACTCATAAATGAATTTCGGTGCCAATCCGACAGAATCAACTAATCATCGCAAACATAAACCTACAATCCACTCGAGCCGGCTACATGGTTCAACAGGAGGCCGCCGCCGCCACCGCAGCCCGGGCTCAGTATCACTCCCCAAACGACGAGCACCCGGTGATTACTCGTTGAATTCCCCCACGCCCCTCGTCCAACAATGCGAAGTTAATAATTTAGCTAAATGTGCCTTGAAAATGTCGATATACTGTTTGACTTTCCTTTTCCCGACTCTAGCCCTGGATTGGTCTCGACTTGTTCCTTGTTCCGAACACATTAGCCCAATCTGCCGGTTGGATGGGGGAGTTTGTCGTTGGCAATATTTTCCGGCTTCAATATTTCCGCCTGTGACTTATTTTGTTTTGTTCGGGGGGTGGGTGATGGTGGTTTTTCGGAAAATTTTCCACGATTCAGTTCACTTTCCTCTGCTGGTTGCTTCATTTGCTTGAAGAAGATTAATGGAACCGATTGACATGGAACGGGTGTTCCCGCATGTTTCGTTGTAGGAAAATTGGGAGAAAATTGCTGCCTGGGAAAACGAATGGCGCAGCAATAAATAAAGCTGCCTTATCATGTGGTGGGACGTAACTTGTCGCGAGCGAGGTCTCGGTTGATTGGGAAGTCATCCTGAAATTTTGTTTTGAGTGAACAATGCGGAGAGATTCAATGGAGCATCAAATGAAGAATCTTCCAAGATGCACTGAAAAGAGAAGATAAAAATCATCAAAATCGTCGCTGTAGGTAAAACGGTCGCCCGTCTAAATTGGCGTGACAGCTAAACACTACCGAACAATTGCAAATGTGATATGTCTCATTTCATTTTCTCAGAGGTAGAGTGACACTTCTTTTCATGTGTCGATTTGTGCTTCTCGTTTTCTTTTGTGCCTGGATTTCCCTTGACTTTGAATGGCTTTTCATTTCTCGCTTTTTACATGCCGACTCTTTTGCGGATCTCTTGTGCGTTGTGCCCGTTAATATGGTCCCTTTTTGTCCCCCGTCCCTGCGTGTGTGTGTATGTTTGTCTGTGGTGCTTTGATTTGGCCTAATGGGATATACTTTAGCCGAGCAACGCCCCGTTTTCAGCTATTTTTTGCTCCTCTCATAAGCCCTCATCTCAGCTCTCATCTCGGTTCGGTTTGTCTATTTCGGCCGAACCGCCGGGCTAATCGTTTTCGATATTTCATTTTCGGCTGATAAATAATAGCCCACATAGTTGGCTACCTTTTGGCACTAATTTTCGCATCTCGCTTTCAACTGGACTGCGGACGGACTCGTACCGCCATCGTCGTCAGAAGCGAGGAATATCAATTCAACAAATTGCCACCGCAAAACCAACTACAATTAGTACTCGATGGAAGATCGCGGGGTGTTTTTTTTCCCCCGGGGGCGGTAATTTGCCCTTTGATGTTGCAACATTGTTGCCGTAATTGGATCGATTCCGGAGCCACCAAATTTCCCATCCACATCCGGGGTCCTAATCATTGTGAAAACAATGAAGTTATCGTCCGTCATTTGCCGACTGTTGCGTTTGCCAACATTCCACGAACAGAAATCAAAACGGTAGTAAATTCAAAATTGAACGTTTTCACTGAAAAATTCAATTATCCCCCGATGTGCCCCCAGGGGGGATTCGAATGAAAGTGGAATCGAAATTGTGCCATTCAATGGGATGTAAATGTTGATTGATTTAAGTGCTACTTCTTCGTGTGCGTCTCGATGATGAGGTGGAACGGATGCGTTTTTACCGGCGAAGAAGAGTATTCATGTACGATACAAGGAAGTGACACCCATTCCAGGTAGTTTAGGACCTACGGTTTGACATAAATCTTCTCAACTACGTCACTCAAAACGATCGGGTTCTCACTTTTCTATTTCAGAGAGCGAAAAATGGCGCTTAAACGTAGGTTCATCGGCCAGAACATAAGGCTTTTCAAAGAAGTTAGTACAAATGGAGAGACATTTACCTCCATAAGCACGCCACTCCCAACGATTCATATAAACCTACTTAAAGCCTACACAGAAACAATGATGAATTTTAACAGGCGTAAATTTCTCCTCGTTTAATTCCAAGCAAAATGAAGCGTACACAACGAAATTGATTGCAATCTCTAATAAAACAGGCTAGATTCAGGCGTTATCTGGCTTAAATTTACATAAAATATCCTATAATGTTCTGCCAAATCTAGCATTCCCTTTATGTGCATTAGATAACGCAGACAATTCAATGTTTCTTTTTATCTGTGTAGACAGAAATTTGCGTCTGTTCTTGAATTTACAGGATCATAGAAACTCTAAATAGGAACTTACGTAACAAAACGTATAAATAAGTTGCAGAACACAAAATGACATTTTCCAAATGCTGCTAGTGTTTAGGCAAATACATATGCCATTTTTAATCTCAAGTGTCTTGTTTTAGTTATTTATATATAATTACGTTGCACACCCAAGAATAACCGAACGATCAGCAGAATTCCCTTAGCAACAACCACACCGACCCACATCAGGAATATGCACATCAGCACCTTGGCACCGGACATCAACCATCGTGCCATGCAGAGACCATTGGCCCCCAAATTGCAGTATCATCAAGTTTTAGCTATTAAGTAAGGCCCAATCAATCAAGTAGAGTCAGTTAGTGTTCAGTTCCCATTCTAAATAGTTAATCAGTGACTTTGTTCGTGAATTAATTGTATCTTACTTTAAGTAATGAGTGAATAAATTGTTTTTTTTATTCACACCCGGTCCTCCGACTGTTTTTGGCGCAGCCGTACGGCGTTAAAGTAAAGTGAAGTTGTGATAACAGTGCTAGGCGGGTATACTAATAAATTCCCACCAAGTGTGACCCGGAGAAGCAGCCACTACAAGATAGAGCAGCCGCATCCATCTCTTTGTGATTGTCAAAGCGAAGACGACTCGAGGTTGCCGCCGCCAGCTTTACCAACACTTGACGACCGAACCATCCGGTAAGTGAATCTTTTTCCTTTTTAATAAAGTGTAAAGTGATACTTCCATTCTGGAGAGACACTACAAGATAGACCTCCCAGACAGTGCTTTATTTGAATAGAGTCATACTACAAGATAGGTGTTTCTTGAAGAATTAGTGCTACATTTGAATAGTGCACACTACAAGATAGGTGTATATTCAACTTTTTCGTGTGGAAAACTACAAGATAGAGCCCACGATCCCCTATCGAATGCCTAAAGTTAATAAGAATAAGTCTGCCCTACACAAAGCTAGGCAACTTTTCATTCATTCTAATCCAACCGATTCGGAATCAGAGGATACCCAATCGGATCATTCAGAGGAATACTCACACGTACCCTTAAAAACCGATATTCCATTATTGAGCTCTTTGTCGATAGACGAATCCAATATGGAAAACTTAGTTAAAGATATCGCTACCGAGCTTAGCACCCTAACTCAAACACTACATACAATCCAACAAACACAAAACCAACAACAACATACCCTGAATGCGCTATCTCAGCGGAACGGTACTTCAGAAAACATCAGTCCGACGGAAAGCAGTGCATTGCAATCTGATCCCCGTCAAACGTTTAACGACCTATTTAGAATTCCCGATCCCATCAAGGCGATTCAGTCTTTCGATGGTAATAGGAAACAACTGTCCAATTGGATACAAACTACAGAAAAAACTCTAAACGCATTTAAACCGCTAGTATCTGACCAACAATTTGAAATGTACACCATGGCTATAATAAACAAAATTGAAGGCCGAGCGAAAGACATAGTATGTCTTGCAGGCAATCCTCAGTCTTTTCTGAAATTAAAGACATTCTCGTTGCCACCTTTGGGGACAGACAAGAATTGTCCACGTACAAATGCCAACTTTGGCAAAATAAAATGATAGAAGGGGTTAGTATCCAACGATACTACCAGAAAACAAAGGAAATAGTTCAAAATATAAAAATTATAGCTAAACAAAATCAAAAGTATCGAGATAATTGGGATGCGATATGCGACTTTATAGACGCCGATGCATTAGCAGCTTTTATAGCTGGATTAAAGGAACCGTATTTTGGATATGCCCAAGCTGCACGTCCCAGCGACTTGGAAGACGCTTACGCCTTCCTATGTAAATTTAGGTCCCAAGAAATCACCGCTCAAAACATGACCGATAAGCATAATCCGAAATTTTATAAGAATAATAATCAACAGTTTAGAAATGAAAAACCCAATTCGATGAAACCAGTAAACCCACCACTTTCTTCCAGCCAGAGTACTGATACCAATACACCTAAACATACTTTCCAAAAGATTTATCCCATGGATACCCAATCTACAAATACTAAACTCACCCTTAATAAGAGACAGATAAATAATAATGAATTAGAGGAAACCCCAGTAGATGAAGATAACGTAAGTGCTTCAGAAGATGAAACTGAGCTCTCGATAAATTTTTGGCAAACAGCATCGATAGCCTCTGAAGACATGAATTTTTTACCTTATATAAGCTGCAAAAATTCAAAAACTAATGAAGAATTGAAATTACTCTTAGACACTGGAGCGAACAAAAATATTTTGAGACCAGGTATAATTCCAAAGACACAAAATACGCTTAAAACCACTATCAAAAATATTTCAGGCACATACTCAATTGATCAAAAAGGGAAAATAAATTTGTTAGGACATAACTTACCAAAACAAACATACTACGAAATGAAATTTCATAATTTTTTGACGGAATTATTGGTTCCGAATTTTTAGCCAAAACTAAATCAACCATAGATTTTAAAAATTGTACCGTCACTATAAGCGGAATTAAAATTGACTTTCAGAAATTTTATCCCACAGCTAAACTTTTTCACCATACCATCACCATCGATACAACAACTGATGGAGACTGGTTTGTTCCAACACCTCAAAAATTAAGCAAACAGATCATAATCAAACCAGGCCTATACAATTCAAGCAATAATAAATCTACTATTCACGTTATGACTACATTTAAAAACGTCAAGGATAATTTACCAAAAATTGGCTTAAGAGTAAACAACTTCGAAACCATTACTCCTATACCAATCAATTCAGAGAACAATCTAGAGTTACATGCAATCAATGAGCTCATTCGTACTCAGCATCTTTCGAATTTAGAGAAACAGGAACTTCTATCAGTAATATTACAACACCAGCAAGTTTTATTGAAAAAGATGAGAAATTGACAGCCACTATGGCTATCAAACACAAAATTATTACTAAGGATGATGAACCGGTATACACTAAATCTTACCGATACCCTCATCACTATAAGGCAGATGTTGAAGAACAAGTTAGAGACATGTTGGAAAATGGAATTATCCGCCATTCTACCAGTCCTTACTCTTCACCGATTTGGGTTGTACCCAAGAAAACTGACGCTTCTGGAAAGCGGAAAGTCAGAGTTGTTATTGACTACCGTAAACTAAATGAGAAGACGGTGAATGATAAATTTCCTATTCCTCAGATCGAGGATATTTTTGATAGTCTAGGGAAATCGGAATATTTTACCACCCTTGACTTGAAATCTGGTTTCCACCAGATACAAATGGATCCGAATCATCAAGCAAAAACAGCCTTCTCTACGGCGCAGGGCCATTTCGAATTTGTTCGGATGCCTTTTGGCCTCAAGAATGCACCTGCTACATTCCAGCGTGCAATGAATTACATTTTGGCCGACTATATTGGAACGATTTGTTATGTTTATTTGGACGACATAATAATCATCGGATACAATCTAAAGAACCATTTAGAAAATATCGCAAAAGTTTTGAAAAAGACTTTCAGATTTCAATCTCAAGATTCAATTGGACAAATGTGAGTTCTTGAAGAAAGAGACTGAATTTCTAGGACATGTTATTACCCCAGAAGGAATAAAACCAGATCCCTCGAAAATTATTAAAATTCTCGACTGGAAATTACCCGCTTCGCAGAAAGAAATTAAGCAATTTCTTGGTTTAACAGGCTATTATAGACGGTTTATAAAAGATTACGCGAAACTTGCTAAACCGCTTACCAAATATTTGAAAAAGGACATCGTTGTTGATACAAACGATAAAGAATATAAAAAGGATTCGAAAAATTGAAACTTATTTTGACTTCCGATCAGATATTATCATACCCTGATTATGATTTACCATTCATACTTACTACTGATGCTAGTAATTATGCATTAGGAGCGGTCCTTTCACAAATTCAAGATAACAAAGAAAGACCAATTGCCTTTGGAAGTAGAACGCTAAATGGAGCAGAGGAAAATTACTCCACAACGGAGAAAGAAGCTCTGGCAATCATTTGGGCTCGTCGAAAAATATCGTTCTTATTTATACGGAAACAAATTTACTCTGATTACAGATCACAAGCCATTGACCTTCATTAAAACTTCAGTTAAGAATCAGAAAATTTTAAGATGGAGACTCGAGTTAGAAAGTTTTGATTATGATGTACAATATAAAGAGGGCAAAGCAAATGTCGTTGCAGACGCCCTAAGTCGAAAAAACTGAAACTGAGACTTGTCCAATAATAAATAATTCTGAAACTTCAACGATAGATTCTGAGAGCATTGATAATTTTACCCACCAAGCCAGTCCACCTTCGGAAACGAATGATGAAAACGAAATGACAGACGCAGACACAATACACTCAGCAAACTCTTCGGATGACGATTACATTCACTGTACGGAACGACCGGTAAATTACTTCAGAAACCAAATAATTTTTAAAATTTCTCGCATCGAAACGGAAATTAAGGAATCACCTTTTCCCCACTACCATAGAGTAACAATTTGCATGAAACAGTTTAACGAACAGTCTATTTTGGATGTTCTGAAAAGATTTCACAATAATAGACAATCTGCTATTATGGCTCCTGAGAGCATAATGGGCATTATACAAGAGGTATACAAGAAACATTTTAATAAATCAGGCCATTTTGTATTAACACAATTCAGAGTCGAAGACGTAGGAAACGAGCATAGACAAAACGCATTAATATCAAAAGAACATGAACGTGCACATAGAGGAATTAATGAAAATGAGAACCAACTGAAACGTAGTTACTTTTTCCCCGGTATGCATGCGAAAAATAAAACGTTTAGTTAACACTTGCACTATTTGTAATACCCATAAATATGACAGGAAACCCTACAATATCAAAAATTTCTCCCAGACCGACAACCGATAAACCTATGGACAGAGTCCATATGGACATATTTTCGATAGACAGACACAACTTTTTATCACTTGTGGATGCATTTTCTAAACACGCCCAACTGTTACCAATGGATACTAAAAACCTTATAGATGTTAAAAACGCTTTAGCGCAATATTTTGCTACATTTGGAACACCCCGAGAAATAATCACCGATCATGAGACTACTTTCAGGTCCGTTCAACTAAGGAGCTATCTGGACAGCATTGGAACTTGCCTTAAATACGCATCATCGTCTGAAAGCAACGGCCAGGTTGAGAAAACCCACTCAACGATAATAGAGACGCTAAACGCAAATAAACACAAATTCCCAAATTTAAAACACAGTTGCCCTTATCCACTTAACAGTTTCCTTTATAATTCCAGTGTCCACTCTTCAACGGGATTTACTCCAAACGAGGTTTTGTTCAATCAGGAGAACGTTGTCAACCGACAAGAAATTGGCGAATCGGCACGAGAACTTTTCATTAAAGTAAAATCAAATCTAGACAAGGCGGCAGATAGACAAAGCAAACAGAATAAGTATAAAGAAGAGCCCCTATTTTTAACGATCAACAAGAGGTTTTCATTAAACCTAATATTAGGAAAAAATTAGAACCTAGAGCTAGACGAACTATTGCACAAGAAGTCACTGATAGAACTTTTAAAAACAGCAGAAACATTAAACGACACAAGAATAAAATTAAGAGGATTAAACCAACCCAAGCTTAAACATGTTATTAACATTCATATTTTTTAACCTATTTTCAACATTGATCAATTCACAATATTTGGAAATGCGAAATCTTTATTCTGACCCTGTACTTTTATTTAAACTTAGAGAATGTAAAATCCAAACAGGTGTAACTAAAATTATTCATCCAATTAATTTGACCAATATAGAGATTAACATACATCTTTTTAGCGAAATAGCCAAGCGAACAGATAATAAACTACCCATATCAAAATTATTATTCCAAAAAAGTAGGGCATTAGTTAACAACTTTT